>JAUPFP010000001.1:13781853-13991853 GCA_036925085.1 Brachycybe producta | reverse complement strand
GATAGCTGAGCCAGACATTGAGAAAACGGCATTTATTTGCTCTCAAGGTCTGTTTAAGTTCCGGAAAATGCCTTTTGGACTCTGTAATGCTCCAGCCACCATGCAGAGAGCGCTAGACCTCTTATTGGCAGGACATAAGTGGGAGACTTGTCTGGTGTACATGGACGATATTATTGTCTTTGGGAACACTTTCGAGCAGTTTCTCGTGAGACTCTCCACTGTTCTTGGACTGTTACGAGGGGCAGAGCTAAAACTCCAGCCTGAAGAAGTCTTTCTCGGACTTGCCGGTTACTATCGAAGGTTCATCAAGGACTTCGCCAAGGTGGCAAGGTGGCAAAGAAGGATGCGTCCTTCGAGTGGTTGGATCAGTGCAAACTAGCGTTTGCTCAGTTAAAGGCATTTTTAACCGAAGTGCCGGTACTCACCATGTACGATCCTCGTGGTGAGATAATGATCCATACCGACGCTAGTGGGTACGGCTTGGGAGTCGTAGTCCACCAGAAGTTGCCGGAGGACAGTGTCCCCCGGGGTTCTGGCCTACACAAGCCGGCTCATGAAAAGAGCGGAAACACAGTATTCGGTCACCGAGCAGGAGTGCTTTGCAGTCATGTTTGCCGTGGGTTAATTCTGTACTTACCTCTTTAACCAGGAGTTCGTGATCGTAACAGATCACCATGCTCTTTGCTATCTGCAGACAGCCAAAAACCTACAAGGCAGGTTGGGGCATTGGCAGATGCAGCTTCAAGAGTACCGGTTTAAGGTTCAGTACAGGAAGGGGACACTGCACGTGGATGCTGACACTTTGAGTCGGTATCCGGTTGGCTGCGAACCTAGGTTGGGGATTGATAATCTCCTTCCTGATGGTCCGGTCTGCAACTTGCCTTTCCAGCAAGCCATGGAGGAGCGTGCTCGTCAGAATTTGGCGGCTACTCAGAAAAAAACAGAAGAGCCGGTACGATGCTGGCCGGGTGAAGGCACCCCTGTACCAGCCTGGTATGAAGGTCTGGATGAGGGATTTGGCTGGTAAGCTCGGCCAAGCTAAGAAGTGGAATTTTGCATACAAGTCTGAACTGGGTACAGTTGTCTGGCAAATTTCCGACCTGGTCTACGAGGTAGAATTCGTAGATTATTATGGTCGGAAGGTGCGGGACCGGTTTCATGTTGATAACTTAAAGCGGTACGTTCCCACTTGTGGAGTTCGTGAGGAAGATTGTCTTGGTGGCTCTGAAACCTCCTCGGCCTCCAGTGAGACCAGTGATGCTGAGTCAAAGACCGGTGGAAGTGACAGGATGGACGATGTCCGTCCCAGAACTTTCGGTCAGCCCTTCTTGGCTAGTGAGTCTACCGACTCTGATGCAGAGGAAGCACCTCAGTCCCGGTATAACCTCCGTTCAAGGAAACTGAAGGCTTTCGAGGTGGTGCAACCTTCCTCTGATGCACCAGTGGACACCAGGATTTTACAGGGACTATATGAGTCTCTGCCCTGGTAAGAGAGAGCAGGCTGATCCCTGGAGTGGGATGACAGCCTGATTCGAAGAAATAAAAATTGGGCTCCCAGGGACCCCTGGACGGGACACCACCTGTCTGTCATGGATAGATGGCAGTCGCCCACAGAGAAATGTTTGGAGAAATCAATAATGCCCAACTGCAGATTTGGTGTTAAGTCTGCAGGAGTTATTTCGAATCGAGATCTCTCTCCTGAGTCTTTTCATAGAGATTCATGCAGTGTATCTGCCCCTAACAAGGCAGGGGTGGGGGTGGCTATTGAGGTTTTAGCCACCAAGCCGCTGCCGTTAGCTGTTTTGCCGGTAAATTAGTGGCTAAGCACTATCTTTTTAGAATTAAAAGAAGAGGGTCGTTTGCCGCTGTTATTAGAAAACATCTTTTTTACCGGTAGAAACAGAAAAAGGACTCATCACTGGATGTAAAACGGAAAAAAGTCCCCAAAGGGGAATTTCACTTATCTACCCGTTGGCAGTATTCTTTTATTGTCTTTGGGTGTGTCAAGCGGTCATTGACTGCTTGCACACGTGGTATAGGTGGAGGCGTCACCGTCATGGAGTTGACGGTGATGCTACTGCCGACGGGGCTGGTGATTACATGGCGTTTGGGAGCCCGAACGCCGTGGAACTTGGTGAAGACCAAGTACTATGGAGTTTGGACGGTAACAAGGTGTTTATCAAAAGTTTTGTCTGTGAAATCACTGTGGAGAAAGGTTTTGACCGTAATCCACGGTGTTCTAGCGGGCAGGAAGAGGTTTTACACTGTGAAAATCCGTGGAACCTCTCCCCAAGCCACCTGATTTAAAGGTACCGTATTTGGACGGTCCAAGCATCTGTTTGGCCAATTCCGACCGTGCGGTTCCCGTGAGGGACGTTTTTTATCGTGAGTCACGGTGTATGCATGGTGGAAACGTTATTTTACACTGTGAAAATCCGTGGAAATCACCGCCCAAGGTACCGAACCGAGAATTTGCGGATTTTGGACTGGCTGAAGAGGTTTTTGGCCGGTTCCGACCGGGCGTTTACTGTCGGTGATGGCTACGGCCATGTACCGCGGTGTGTGCCCGGCCAAAAAGCGATTTTTCACGGTCAAAGTCCATGGAAATCGCTTCCTAACGTGGTAAGACATTTTCTTACGGTTATTTCTGGTTTTTTTCAGGTGACCACTGCAGAGAAGGAGGATAAAGGCAGGGAGCAGCAGTTCCTCCTCCCTCAGCTTTTTGCAATCCGGGTGATGTGGAGCTGTTGGAGTCAGATGCTGCCTGCTCCTCAGATTCTTTGGGGCAGGCCATAGCAGACTTGGCCGACAGCAGACCTTTGGGTCTGCTATTGGTTGAGGATGCTGTGGTGATGCAGCCGTTCCCTCGGACCCCTCTATATTATGGGTCCGTGTGGGGATGGTTGACACCAACTCCCACCATTGAGTCTATGGGCAACCATTAAGTTGGGAGCCATAGGAGATTCCATTGGTTGGTGAGCCGCTTGGGGCAAACACGCCCATCGGAGAGGTGGCTACCGGTTTGGTAGCTACCTTCCCGACAAAGCTTGGTCCTCTGGCGGATCAAAGCCGGCTAGAATTGGCTAGCCTGGCTGAGAAAAGCAGGGACACCTCTCTTGGAGGTACCCTGGTCATAGACACGGATGTGGAAATAGACACGGAAGATTTCGTGGTGCACTTCTCGCGGCAGTGGAGAGGTCAACGTATCTTCTCTTCAGAGGACTGTGTGGGGTCTGAAGGGAGTGGGTCGCCCTCTCCGGGTAAACAGTCTATGACCGGATCCCGGGAGGGAACTCCGGCTGGGAAGGACAGCCCAATTCAGGTCGACCCTTCGGGGAGGGGGAAGCGGCCTGTCTGGAAAGGCAGGACAAAAGCGCAAAGTACCAATCGGAGTAAGGAGGTTTCCTGATGCCGGATGTGAAACGTTACTTCGTCGATGAGTTCCCCACCCAGCAGTACCATAAGGATGGATCAAAATCCAAAAAAAAGTCCGGTGCTGCTAGGTACACCGCCAGGATGAAGGCTCTAGCAGAAAGAGAGGCTCAGCTTAAGAGGATGGAAGCTGCCATGGCGAAATTCATGCCGGCAGTGGGCTTTCTTGCTAAGACCCTGGCTCATCCTGGGGTAGCCCCAGGGCTGCCTGGCCTGAGGGTCAACCATCTGTCACGGGTTCGCCCGCGGCAGTGACTGGTTCTTATATTATATTAAATATATTATAAACACACTTGTTAATATCATTAAAGTTATTACAATACCATATGATAAATAGGTTGGCATACAATCAAGATTATACATGAATTCTAAACACATAATGCACTTAATTTTATGACGAATATTTCTACCTTCAATATGAAATCTTCCCTCAATCATATCACCTTGTTTGGAAATGAAGATAATATGAATGGTTCCGGATTCCATTCCAAATTCTGGATCAATTACTATTTGTTTTGCTTTCCCTACTCTGGAACTTCTTTCCACTTCATCTTTTCTTATTATCAGAGTGCCCTCTGCACTCACCGTAATGGCCGGATCGTTAAATTTAATGAAATTCCTTTTTTCCTCAATTTTGAAGTCCTCGGCCAATAATTTTCTCCAAATTATTCTTGGTGGTTGAGATCTAGTCATGAAATAACATTCTCTAAAGGATATTAGTTCAAAAACATCCCACTCTTTTCCTTCTTCATCTACATGTATCATGTTTGCATCAGCTTTCACTACCTTGCAATGACAATCCACTTTTTCTTTTGCACATTTCTTCACTTGCTGACAGTACTCTTTTGTACCTGAACAAGTGTTATTTTGCACACATGTGCATGGTAACCCAAAATTTTCACATACATACATTTCACTATTACCATTTTGCACCTCTGTTTGCATTAAGTGAAATTCCGTAACTGATTTCATTTCTTTATTCGCGCCTTTTATCATTGTTATCCATTTAACCAAACAATCTTTGCATCCATCCTTTGGACACATTTTCTCCGAATACTTCTCTGGTTCCTTTGTTTTCTTCATTTCACATTTCTTCTCTCCATTTATCCATCTGCATATCTTGACCTCATATTCTTCCTTTGATTCCACTGTTGCATACACACAACAGCCACAACAGCATAAAACGAAACGAACTTCCATATATCCATTTTTCTCATTAATTTCTTTACCTGAAACAAAATAAACATCTCATCTCCCCACGTTAATATCCCGACTGGTTTGCTGAGCATATCTTGATTCTTACTTAATTCTACTTATGCGCATTTATCTCCTAATTTAACTATTCGCAAATTTCTCTCGATCCTAACTATTTCTTCCTTTTTAGAGACTGATGTATACTTTCTAGCACTATGACATATAGTGCCCGATCGAATGTATCTAGAATCTTATCCGCAGAATTTCCTTGAACTCTCTTTGGTTACTCTTCAATATTCTCTTGAACTCTCCTTGGTTCTTCTTCAATATTCCCTTGAACTCTCTTTGGTTCTTCTTGCATTTTTTCTCTTTGTTAATTTTCATTTATTTCTGCCTCACTCACTCTTTTACTGTCTGTAGACTGACTTCCTATTTCTTCTCTTTTTTCCATAAACACCTTTATCCATATCCTCTTGAAATATTCTCCTCAATTGAACTAGGTTTTGATCCATTTCATCTTCCGTTTCTCCTGGCTCTTCACATGGTGGGTTTGGTAAACTTCGCACTGTTTCCAACCTTTTTACTACTCTTCTAGTACGTTCTGGTAACTGAGTGATGTTCTGAACTGGGCCACGGCTTCTTAATAAATATTGGCTTGTACTGGGTACGGACTTTTGGTTCCGAATGCTTCCCTGTTGACTTTGCGTCAATACCAATGGAATATCTTGAATAAGGCCATTGTCTTCAATACCATCCTCATCGTCGTTATCCGTACTTGAGTTCTCATTACTACTTGAACTGTATTTCCTCTTTGTTTGCTCCCTCTCATTGCCTTTCTCTTTAGGTTTTTCAACATCTTCCTTATCCCAAGGATTTAGACTTCTTACTAATCTTAATCTTTCCTCATGAACAATTTGAACATCCTTGTTTTTATACATATGTTTGATTTTAAAATTAACTGGGGATGTTTGCCTTGTTACTCTGTATGGACCTTTGTTCAATTTGGCAAGTTTCTTGGTTTTTCTCCGGGCTACTTGTGGTACATACAAATAAACTTTATCCCCTACTTCAATATCTTTATTTTTTCTCTTTGAACTCTGATACTCTGTTTCGCTATCTCGTGAACTGTTTGCATTCTGTTCGTCAACACCTTTGCATAATAATCAATGTTATACACTGGTATTGGATTTTCACTTAACAACTCAAATGGCAAACTTATGTCCTGACCAAATAATAGATAATCTGGTGTTTCTTTTATACTGGAATGTACCGTGCTTCTATATGCCATCAAAACTAAAGGTAATTCCTCATCCCAATTTCTCTGAGAATTATCTACATAATGCGACAGCATTGTGGTCAATGTTTTGTTAAACATCTCCACTAACCCGTTTGTCTGCGGATGATATGCTGACGTAAAGATTTTCTTTATCTTAAATGTTTCGCATAAATTCCTCATTAACTCACTGGTGAAGGGTTGCACCTCGATCCGTGATCAATTGCTTTGGACATCCATACCTCGAAAATATCTCATTTGTCAATAGACTAGCTATTGTCTCACTACAATGTATGTATTACCATTTGCTGTGGTTGGTAATGGTCCTAATACATCCATGCCAATTCTCTCAAATGGCTTTGATGGTGGCAGAAATCTGCTCAATGGACTCTTCCCTTGTGGAGTTTTCTTTTGATTGCAGGAGATACATGCATCACAATATGTTTTCACATCTTTACGCAATGTTTCCCAATAAAATCTACTTTCCACCTTACTAGTTGTTTTCTCAACTCCTCAATGTCCTAAAGCTATGTTATGACACATTCTCATTATGTATGGTCTTTTTGAGATTGGAACAACTATCCGTGGTTTTAGTTCTGAAGTCTTAACTAACCACCCCTTTCCATTTAAACTTAACTACCATTCAATGTAAGGTTTCAACTCTGGACATTGTTCCTGTTCTTTTGGCACTTCACTATCTTCCCAACTATCATCTTCTAAAACATTAACTTCTAGGCTTTCTGTCGGATTTCTACTTAATGCATCTGCATTTGTGTTTTCCTTTCCCACTCGATAAAGAACTGTAAAGTCGTATTGTTGCAATTGTAAAGCCCATCTTGTCAACATCGCTTTATCTTTCTTCATTGTCATTAGATATCTTAATGGCTGATAATCCTTTATTAATGTGAATTTCCTGCACATTAAATAGTATCTAAAATAGTTAAATCCATATACACATGCTAAAGCTTCTTTCCATGTTGTTGAATAATTCTTTTCAGACTTATTTAATTTTCTACTTGCATACGAAATTGGATGTAACTGTCCATCCACCTTTTGTTCTAAAATTGCACCTATTGCCTCATCTTTTTCAAAATCAGGCATAATTAAGATCGGTTGCGTCGTTAAACTTGTTTTTAATTGTTCAAAAGCTTCTTCACATTCTCTTGTCTATTTAAACTGTACATCTTTTGCTAACAGTTTAGTTAATGGTTTTGCAATCTCTGCACAATTTGGAATAAATTTTCTATAAAAGTTGACCAATCCAATGAAACTTTGAATTTTCTTTACATTATTCGGTTTAGGAAAATTCTTGACCTCATCAATCTTCTTCATACCTGGTTTAATTTTTCCTTCAGTGAACTTATGTCCTAAATAGCTAATTTCTGTTTGAAGAAATATACACTTTGTAGGTTTTGCCATAAGTCTAGCCTCTCTTAACCTGTTGAAAACTTGTTGTAACCTATTATAGTGTGACGGACCTTTTTCCGTTAGTAGAATCTGCTCTTTTAGGTTAATACGAGCGAGTTTTCACTCGTATTGATAGTGAGTGGCTAGGTCACTAATTCTACTGGCCCGGGAGGACTAGACCAATATAACGTCTATTTTGTGTCCTCACTAATCTCTGGCAAAAGACTTCACAGTGTTGAGGATCTTTAATCTCTGTATCTCTCAGACTTTCGTCCGTAAATCTGCCCTAAGAATCGTGTAAAATATACTTACTCATGTGTTGCAGGTTTGCACCTGTTGGGACCTTGAAGTATCCAAGAAAGGTGAAGGCCTGCAAAATGATGAAGTTCACAACCGCGGAATTTAAAGTTTCAAATAACAAAACACCACTGGTTTAGTTAAATAGAATATCGTTTATTTCGTAGATAAAAGTATCAAACACAACCGAAAATAGAACTGGAATTAATTGCACAACACATAAAAATCATAGCAACTTTTGAAAGTAAAAATCTATGAACCTAGCCAAAATTGGGCATAGGTTCGTTCTTTAAGAATGCTTTCTTTTAAATCTATCCCAAGTCGGGCATAGATTTTCTGTTTTACAAGTGCTTCCTTACATACAAAAACACGGCCTTTTTATACCCAAAAACGAGGATACAGAGAACACTTTTTCAGTATCCCCTGATTGGGCAAAAACAAAAGTAAAAACCAAACTGGCCAATCAAAAACGATTGACCAGTGGTCACCAAAATATTAGAGATGAATCACCCTTTTAATTAAAAGGGGGGAAAAACGTGAACAACTTCAAATTAAAATGATAAGAATCCACTCATGTGGAAGGATAATACAATGGTAAAGAAGGGAGAATGATAAGGTCAAGCTAAAAATAGAATCTGGGTCAATCGGTACCTATTAGTACCGAGTGGCCCAGAAGCTACAAAATACAAGGTGCGTACAAAATTATGAAAACCCAAAACAAAAACGGCGTTAAATTAAGAAAATAGCGGCGGGCCCCAAAACGTCTCACTCCCCCCGACTAAGCGGGAAGTACCCTACTTCTCAAGAATTTTCTTAAAAATCCCTCTCCCCCCCACTGGATCTAAACAAGGAGACCCAGGGGTGGCACAGGTATACGAAAATATCAAATGAAACAAAATCGACTTATACAGGTTTTGGAAAATACAAAATTTCTAAAAAAAACCAAAAAGAACAAATTACTTTATACAATTAGAAATTTATGAAATTAATCGCGCTACTGGTCCGGCGACGATTCTGTTCCCTCGGACGTCTCAGGACTTACGGGTTGCCAACACCTGGCGACTCGGGACTCATTCCGGGCTCAGTTGGTGCTGGGTCGGTGACGTCGTCTTCTTCTCCTTGACTGCAGGACGCCCATATCTGGTCGAGGCGGCGAAGTCTCTTGATCCCGGCGGATGTCTTCCTCGGTAAAGGTGGTCGGGATCATAATTACAGGACCCTCGTGTGATGTTTCCCTCCAAGCCTCCTGGCTTTGCCGTCTTGCGATCCGGTCTTTCATCTCGGAATCACTAGGTTTCGATGTTGATGCGTTCATTTGTGAGAGGATATCGTGGAACTCATTTTCTACGTCCAGGATCTTCCTTTCACTGGAGTCCTCTCTGTTGAGATGCTGACGATGCGGCATTGCTGCCGGGAAGATATTCCTTGTCCTTGGCATCGTCTTCTTTGGCACCTTCCTCTCCTGATTC
Source organism: Brachycybe producta (assembly GCA_036925085.1). Taxonomy (NCBI): domain Eukaryota; kingdom Metazoa; phylum Arthropoda; class Diplopoda; order Playtdesmida; family Andrognathidae; genus Brachycybe; species Brachycybe producta. Next base: position 13,982,781 of record JAUPFP010000001.1, on the reverse strand, counting down.
GGGGCTCTTACGTTTCTTGAAAGAGTTGCCTGAATCTGGTTCATTTTTCTGGGTCGACCGGGCATTGCTGCCAGAAGGCTTCTCTGCAATGGCGGTGTCTCCATTCTTTGTTTCTTCTTTCTCTTCATCTTCGAGGATTATGGTGTCTTCATTACAAAAGACTGAAAGGTCCATAGCCTCGCTGCTGTTTGATTCTTCTTCAGCTGATCGTTGCATTTCCTTTTTAGAAATAAACTTTTGATCACTTGACAGTTTAGAAATTCGTACAATTTTTTGGAAAACAACAATGTTGACGTCTTTCACGTGTCAAAACAGAGTTGAAAGTGGCATCAAAGATGGCGGATGCTTCCCCACGTGGTTCTAAGGGGTTGCCAAGTCTTAGTTCCGACAAAGAGGTGGAGCTAATGACAACATCCGGTTTCTCTTTTTTCTCTTTTTCCTTTATTTCTCCCACCAGACGGCGCTGCGAAATGCGGTAAATTTGAATTTTTTCGTCGTTTGGTGTCTTTCTTTGAGTTTCTGGGTTTAATTTGGTTGTTTTAAGACCAAATTTCTCCCATCTTGGTGGTAAACTAGCATCTGCATAATTTTTCTTAGTCCCACCACGTGTTTGCACACGGGAATCCAATTGAACTGTTTCTTTAGAAACAGTTTTCTTGGGTATCCCGCGCTTTCTTTTAGGTTGTTCCACTGGTATCTCTGGAATTTCCTCTTCTTCTTTTTCAGAAGTTTCCAGATGAGTTTCTTGGCTGGCATCGGGGATAACTTCTTCTTCTTCTTTACGACGAACTTCTGGAGTACTCTCAACAGGCAAGTTGTCGTCTGCTTCGTTGATAATTTCTTCATCAGCGTCGGACTCTTCCGCTGGCAACTCTGGCGCTGGCAACTTCTTTGATGTCGTCAGGTAAGTTCATTTGAGGAGCCCTCAGGTTATTGGCCTCATAGTAGGGTCTCATCTGTTGAACATTGACAGTGTCTCTCATAGTCAGACCAGATCGAGTAACGTACTCGATCTCGTAGACTAAATCGGTTAGTTTCTTCGTGACAATGCAGGGTTCTTTGTATGGCCAGATAAGTTTCTGAGCCATTCCTGGCTTTGGCACACGATCTCTTATCAATACTTTCTGACCCGCCTTGTAGTCCGGAATCGTACGATGCTTTTCATCGTACTTTCTTTTCTGCACCTCCTGGGCAGCTTCGATATTCTTTTTAGCAGCATCCAAGGCTGGATCGGACTGCTCTGCTTCGTCTGTTACGGGCGGTGGCACGATAGGAGCGCGTGGCATCTTGTTATCCAACGTGGTCCTGGGCTCGCGCCCGAACATTAATCGATATGGCGAAAATTTCGTTGAGTTATGCTCTACAAGATTGTAGGCCATAACTGCGTCACCTAATTTCTTTTTCCAGTCAGCCTGCTGCTGAAGGTCATCCAAGTGACGTTTCACCACTTCCATGACTGTATGGTTCGTTCTTTCTGTCAACCCATCAGCTTGAGGATGATAGGCTGTCGTGGTAGTATGCTGGATTGCGTAGGTCTTGAAAAATGCTTGAGTTTCGTTACTCAAAAATTGGGGTCCTCGATCAGTGATGATCTTCTGAGGAACTCCAAACTCATTTACAATCTTGTCCTTGACGAAGGCAATTGCTGCCTGAGCGGTTGCTCTTGCCACTGCTTTGGCGATGCAATACTTCGTCGCGTAGTCCACTGCAATCAAAATATGTTGAACTCCTCCGGTTGACTTCGGAAGAGGACCAACATAATCCATCCCCCAACACTGTCGGTTTTCCCACAATGATTGGCTGAAGCAATCCAGGTACTTTTTGGTGCGACAGTTTAGTTCTTTGACAGATGTGGCACGACCTGACATAGTCGGCGACATCTACTTTCATTGTCTTCCAGTAGAATCGCTTCTGGATTCTCTTCATCGTTTTGGTGAATCCGAAATGTCCGGCCTCAGGCACATCATGGAGCATCTCGAGAATACCAATCCTCAATTGTCGGGGCACAGTACACGCTAGTACTGGCACGGTGTCTTCATACTTTAGGTGGTATAAAACGCCATCCACTATCGCGAATTTCTTGTGATAGGGATGCAGTCGATCTTTCTGGAGTGATTCTTTGATGAGGAGAAGTTCTTCATCAAGGGATTGCTCCCGTTCCCACTGTAAATCGTTGTAGACAGTAAAGATGTGAAGATCTTCGAGAGCTTCCATCTCTCCATTCTTCTGCTTCCAATTAGGAGGAACGTTGCTCTCGTAAGGTGAGACACAATCGGCGTCCACGTGCGTTTTACCTTTTTTGTAAACTACTTCATAATCATATGGCTGTAGTTTCATCTGCCATTTACCCAATCGGCCATCAAGATTCTGTGCTGTTTTTAAATAACACAGGGCCTTATGATCGGTAAATATCTTGAATTTTTGGTTGAAAACATACGGTCTGGCTTTTTCTATGCCATAAACGATTGCAAGACATTCTTTTTCAGTCATTCCGTAGTTTCGTTCTGCTCCCTGGAGTTTTCGGCTGTAGTAACCTAGAACTGCAGGTTTCCTTTTGTTTTTCGCATACTGATAAATTATGACACCAATCTGGTAGTCACAAGCATCAGTGTGCAAGGCAATTTCTGCCTCCTGATCATACAAAGTTAGAATCAGAGCGGAGCAAAGAGCCTTCTTCAGACTATCAAAAGCGACCTCGCAGTCGTCATCCCATTTGAAGTCCAGGTCCTTCTTGACTAGGGTTTGCATTGGTTTGGCGATCTTGAAGTAGTTCTCGATGAAACGGTTGTAGTAGCCGGTCATTCCAAGGAAGCTTCTGACATCAGTCACGTTTTTCGGTGCAGGAAATCCTTGAATCGTCTGCACTTTCTCTTCATCTGGTCGAATACTAAGGGCACTAATCTTGTGGCCAAGGTAGTTGATCTCGTCTTCTCCGAAGAAACATTTGCTTGGTTGAAGGCTTAAATTGGCATTCCGGATGAGCACCAAGATATTTCTCAATCTCTTCATGAATTCTTCGAAGTCCTTCGCAAAGATGACGATGTCATCTAAATAGACCAGTCAGGTCTCCCATTTGTGGCCTGCCAGTAACAAATCCAAAGCACGTTGCATCATTGCAGGTGCATTCATCAAACCAAACGGCATTCTATTAAATTCGTAGAGGCCATTGGTGCATACAAAAGCCGTTTTTTCTCGATCTCTTTCTTCCACTGGAAATTGCCAATAACCTGATATTAAATCCAAGGTTGCAAAAATCGTGGCTCCAGAAAGAGAATCGAAAGCGTCATCTATCCGTGGTAACGGATATTGGTCAGGTTTGGTTTGAGCATTGAGTTTGCGATAATCGACGCAAAATCGATGCTGACCATTCTTCTTCTTGACAATCACCACCGGACTTGCGTACGGACTCTTGGATGGGCTTACAATGCCGGCGTCCAACATATCACGTAGTGTCGACTTGATGATCTCTCTCTGAGCAGGTGAAGTACGCCGGAGCGGTTCTCAAACCGGCGGGTTTTCACCCGTGTCAATCGCGTGTGTTGCCAAATTTGTCTCTTTCAAGTCGGAGGTCTTGAAGGCAAAAATGTCTCTGAATTCTCCGAGAAGCTTCCGAATCGCCATTTTTTCTTCTCTTGGACGATTCGGATTGACATTAAGACTGTCTTGAAATTCGACATATTCTTTGACTCTTACTTGGTCACTTTGAGTTTCAATTTTGTAAATCGAGGGGCCCACAGGCACATCAAGAGCTGTGATGACGTCCTCGATCTCTGCGATCGTTTCTCTGGCTCCGAGGTGAATAACCTCTCCAGATGGATTGAAGATTTGGATTTGAAGGATAGACTTTCCTCTTCCTTCAATGATCCCAGGAGAAACTTTGATTCCTCTCTGTTGGAGCGTGCTTTCGCACGAGTCGATGAACTGGAGACTACCTTCTTGTAGATCATCAGGAGTATTGACCTCGACAATTGCAGCTTTCTTTGGATCCAACACGAGATTCTGGACCAGGTGTAGTTTTGCTGGCCCCTTCTTCAGGAGTTTCTCTTGTAGATCCTCTTCCTCTTGATTTCTAAGATTTCGAATGAAATCTGCTTGTTGCTGTTTTTGGAGAGTGTCCGGCAACAGTTATTCTCCGAAGTAGACTTTCTTGTTGTTCATGTCCAAGCAAAGGTTGAGATCTTTTCCGAGGTCGTTCCCCAGCAAGGCCTCACGTCGTCCTTTGATTACAATCAGTTTTCCTTTGACAAGCTTCTCGGCGACTTGAATCGGCACGATAACTTGTCCCATAATGTTCAGTGGGCTACCTCCGGCGCCAGTCAGATTCGGCGGGAATGGAAGTGGATCCACAATGAGCTTCATGTCTTTCACTAATGACTCGCTGATGACAGACGTTTCGGCGCCACTGTCGGCAGTCATTTCTAACTCACGACCTCCAAAGTTCACACAAACTTTAGGTGCCGTCTGCTTGTCTTGATTTTGGACTTGAAGTTCACGAGGCGTGACTGTCTCAGTCAACTTGGTCCAAACATCTCGAATTGTTTGTGTACAACACGGGTTTTGTAACCGATAGAGAAGATTAGACTCTTCAATTGAACCCTTAACAGGTGTAGCTACTCCCTCTTTCACTACTCCATGTTCTGCTTTAGATTTTTGAGCAGGTGTGGGTACTGCTTTGGTTTTCGCCACAGTCTGCCCCTGCTTAATAACAGGAGTAGCTACTTTCGTTTTCACTACACACTGTTCTTCTTGGGTTTTAACAAGAGTAGCTCCTTTTGAGACTACTATTTGTTCTTCTTTAGTCTTAACAGGTGTGGTTATTCCCTTTTTCGCCACTCTCTGTTCGGCTCTGTTTTTAACAAGAGTAGCCTCTTTCGAGACTACTACTTGTTCTGCTTGAGTTTTAACAGGTGTGGTTACTCCCTTTTTTGCCACACACTGTTCTGCATTGTTGGACATCTTGGCGTCGTTCGGTTTTGCAAACGACGTAGAGGCCCCACTTTGCAGTGGTTTCCGCCGGCTCCCATCTTCGTAGATAGTACGGATTTGGATCCCATCTCCAAAGTCTGCTTTATGCGTTTGAGCGTCCTTTAGTTGTACTGCAGCACAGCTCTGCTCATTCGTTGTCGATTCCTCTTTTTTGTCGGCATCTTGGCACGGGCTACCCAGACCTGGAGACATCCCCGCATGGTTGACCGCAGCCATTCCAATAGATTCTCTCGTTATCCGGTCCCGTCGAACCTTGACGTCCACTTCTTCAGGTTTCGGCAACTCCTCTTCTTGTGGTCTCTCTTCAACATCTTCTTTTCCGGGCGTCACTACTTTGGGTGCGAGTGGCGCCCCTAGTAGTTTAAAGCCTTCTGGTGGTTTTTGAAATGAAAATAGTGCGTTTGATTATTAATTAATACCGGTACCATTTTCATCCCATTCGGTAGAACGTGGATCTCGTCAGCGCAGAAGGTTTTCGGCGCCGTCGTTTCCGACAGTTCATCAACTCGGTTGACTGGAGTTGGTGGAGTCGTCTTGTTCTCTTCTTCGGTTTCGGTTCATTGGTGCACTGGAACGCTTTGTGTCCAGGCTCCTGACACTGATAGCAGATGAGTGGTCCAGTAGATCGTTTTTTCTGCTGGAATTTCTGTCCACCATCTTGATTTGTCTTTGTGTCCTGCGTCTTTTCAGACGTTGCCTTTTCTTGTTCGTCCACGTCTGTTGTTTCTTCTGCTGCTGTTGCTGCTGCTGTTTCGGTTGTTGAGGCTTCTGCTGCTGGGCCGGCTGGTTACCAGTAGTTGTCTTGTACGTCAACATATTTTCTTCTATCAGCTCTCCCTCAGTCTGGGTGGCAAACTTGACGAAGTCGTAAAGATTGTCCTTCGGTGCTCCAAACAGATGCAGCTTCAAAGATGGTAAAAGACTTTTCCTCAGGCTCGAAATCAGCAAAGAGTCGTCATCATTGGGATGTATCCTTCGATACATCGCTGCATACTCTTCTGCATAGACCTTAAAAGTTTTATTATCTTTTTGGGTCCTTGCGGACAGCTCATTTTTCATCCTCACTTTCTGGTCAGGTAACAGAAATTCATTTATAATTCCGTTACGCATCATAGGCCAATTTATTTCGCCATATTCCAATTGAACACGAGCAAGCCATTTGATTGCTCGTTTACGAAGGAGACCAGTAAAGTGACTGCATCGCTGCATTGAGTTCCATTGGTGCGCAATCGCAATATCTTCGAACTCTTCAACATAAAGAAGTATGTTCTCAGATCCATCATACTTTGGAAAACCCTGAAGTGGATGAAGTGAATTTTTTTCAGAATATGGCGTCGGTCCCAGGTTCGGAGTCCATTCAGGAGCTTCGGCCCTGAGCTTACGCCCGGATTCTGTCGGTGACTTGCTTCTGTTTCTGAGATTTCTCTCGTGTGTGTTCGATGCGGTGTGGAGTCGATTCTCCACATAACCGTCTTACCAATTCTTCACGGCTCTCAGGAGTTGCGTTCTTCATAAGTTCGGCAAACCGGTCGACCATCTTCAGCTCGTTGCTTCCTTGAGAGGCTTCAGAAGATGCTGCTTCAATTTTTAGTCGGGCGTTCTTCTTCTTCGGCGTGTTTCTCTTCCTCCTGGAGTCGCTTCTCTTCAGCAAGGGCCCTCAGCTTGTCCTCCTTCTTTTGCTTTCGTGTTTCTCGGGCAACACGGCGTGTTTCTCGAGCTTTCGCTCGTTCTCTTACAAGCTGTTCACGTTGGCGTCTGTATCGGAGTTGCTGGGAGAACCTTGCGGTTATTCCGTTGGTATTCATCATTGTTTATCGTAATTTGTGACAATAAGAACATCTCTTTGATGCCAGAGAAGCGACTACGTGTTTTGCATGCTTTGAAAAATGGACACATGTATTGTAGAGGAAGCCTGGAAAGCGGGACAAGAAAGATTCCTTTCACAGCGGATTGCGGATCCAAATCGAAAGATATAGGCACGAGAAATAGTGAATTGGCGACAGATGCGAAACGAGCTCGTCTACCGACACCATCCATGACCTCAAATTCATGGAAGAATTTGGTTGAAACAGTCCAGAGGCTTACAGAGGCATTGCAATCATTTCCAGCGAGCTGGGAGGTACCAGAGCAGAGTGAGGAAGAGAAAGATGGACCAAATGTAAATAAAGAGATTGATAATGTGATGACGATTACGGAGCCAGCGGAAATTCAGTCGAGAATTTCGGAATTTGGACCTCCAAGGATCTTTGTTACAATGAATAGAGTAGCTGTTGAAGTGATGGTTGATTCAGGAGCCAACGTAAGCATACTCCGCAAAAAAGTTGCTGCGATGATTGGCCTGAAGATTGACCTTGCTCCAGGAAAGAATCTGTCAATGCGGTTGGCGGATCCAGAATTCGAATTGTTGTATCAGCAGAAGTCACTGTACGACTCTACAAGAAGCTGACAACGATGCGGATTATGATTATTGATGGACTGCTAGAGGCACTATTAGGAAACGACCTCGGGGCTGCATTCTGTCTGAGGATTTTAAAGGAAAATTCTTGGCATTGTGTTTGATTGAGAGAATTGCTCTTGATCCCTGGGAAGAATGAGTTCTCGTTCATTGCGAAGACTGTCCTAAGAAAGGAGAGTTAGTCTTGATTGACATAAGCCCAGAAGTTTGGGAGAAAGAAGGAGCAATGATTGCTCCTGGAATTTTGAATTGGAAAATTGTCGATGAACGACAATTAAAGGTACTGGTTTGAAATACCACTTCAAGATTACTTACTATGGGTCCCCACCAAAGTCGGCACTGCAGAAGTACTTGACATGACCCTTCATGTGATCAATGAAGAAGCTTTGAATAAAAATCTTCCCAGGAATCTACGATTGTGGCAGTCTCGGATTCAAAGAACTCTGGATGGAGATGGAGGAACCGTAATCCACCAGAATGGAAATCTGAATGGATTAGACGAAAGGATCGTCATCCATCAGAAAGAGTGTGGAAATCTGAATGGAAAAATGGCCATCAGAGGTACCGATTGTGATTGGAATATTGGAAATGGATTTGAGGATTGTTTAAATCTGGGACCTCACCTCGCTGCTAAACAAAGGGAGGCCATTACAGATTTACTCCTTGAATTTCGAAAGTCATTTGCTTTTCATCTGAATGAGTTGGGAGAGATCAACCTGACAGAGCATGCGATTGATACTGATGATGCACGTCCAGTAAGGCAGCCATTGTGAGGCACGACACCAGAACCATGTGCAATCATGCGAAATGAGATTAAAGAGATGTTGGATGCTGGAGTTATCCGACTTTCGAAGAGCCCTTATGCGAGCCCCGTCGTAATTGTACGGAAAAAGGATGGAAGACACCACTTTTGTGTTGATTATCGAAAATTGAATGCCAATACGAAAATGGATACATATCCACTGCCACGTATAGATGATGCTTTGGACTCACTAGCGAACAGTAGATATTTTGCCACGTTGGATTTAGCGAGTGGTTATTTGCAAAGTCGAGTTAAAGAAGAGGATATTGAGAAGACAGCGTTTATAAGTTCATGTGGACTCTACGAATTTAGGAAGATGCCTTTTGGTCTTTCCAATGCACCCGCGACGATTCAATGCGCGTAGGATGTCTTACTTGCTGACCAAAAGTGGGAACTTGCCTCGTTTATTTGGATGACATCATTGTTTTCGGTAGAACTTTTGAAATGTTTATGGATCGATTGAGAATGGTTTTGGAACTGCTATGGAAGGCTAGCTTGTTGTTACACCGCAAGAAATGTTTCTTTGGGTACCACAATGTCTCATACCTGAGACACATCATAAGTGAAGATGGAGTCGCACCAGAAGAAGACAAAGTCATTGCCGTTAGATTTTCCACAACCAAGGAATGTTACTGCTGTCATCCTGAGCTGGAAATCGCCCATGCTAATTTGAGAGCGGCGCAAGAGATACAGAAAGAGGTATGATTCGAAGAGACAAAAACCGGGAGTTCAATGTTGGAGATGAAGTTCTGATGTACGATCACGCTCCAAATTAGCGCACAAATTAGCGCTACCTTACAAAGGACCAGGAGTTATAACGAAGAAGTTAAGTGATTTAGTATACCAAGTGGAATTTACAGACAAAAGAGGGAAGCTAGCCCGAGATACCTTCAACGTAGTCAACTTGAAGGGATATCATCTAAGCTGCAAAGTTCGAGAACGTAACGAAGAGATTTCGACGACTCAATAACTTACCTACTGTCTGCTTGTTCAAAGTATGGCGATAAGAAATCGTTCTTTGGATGAAATTCTGCTGGAAAACGAAGAGAAATTTGAATTTGATGTGAAAATGGCTACAGGAGGTTCAAATGAGTGTAAACACCTCAGGCACCCAGCTGGCGATACATCATTAGCCCCTCCAGAGGAATGTCACAGTGGAGAAAGTCAAGATGGAGACTTACGTACGTAATTGATTAAAGGGACAGAAGCTATGCCCTGTTTTGGTAGAAAGGATTCTGCCCAGCAACAGTCAAAACGTTGCTGCTGGATTATAGAGCCTTTATCGACAACGGAACGAAGCAGTGGCTGGACCATTTGCGGATTTGATAAATTAAATCTATTTATTACCAACAAAAGTTTTATGCATACCCATAAAATGAAATCGGAAGGAAGAATTTCCACTTGTACGCCGCTGAATACGGCCGAAATTAACGAAAGGTATGAAGAAACCTGGAACACGTGGAGAAGAAACGAACGGTACGATGACACGCTGGAAACAAAAGATGACCTCACAGACCTAAAAGAAAAACTGAAGTCAGAAATACGTTATGCGGATGTCGATGAAACTGATGATGAGAAATTAAGGAAACGATTGTATACGGAAGTAATTGAGAAATTGGAAACTGATGGGCAGAAGAGTCAGGTGACATCACCATCGGCAATTTCAAAAGCAGACACCGCTCTTGGTCAAAGTATTGTCTTTGAATTTATGGACACAGAGACGTCACAAATTGACCCCTCAATTAAGAAGGAGGCACTCCTTAAATTGTCAACTGCCAAATTAGTTGCTGGCATTAGAGGCAAGACGAGTTGAAAAATTAGAAGCGAAAGAGAACAAAATAGACGCAATCGATACGAAGTCATTGAACAAAGTCGGGTACCATTCTTTTACAAAGTTACTAAAATTTAACTTGGAAAACATGGCCGAAGGTGGCGAAAATATGAGCATTACTTCCAGCTCATCAGATTCAGTGGAACTAGATGAGTTTGAATACGGACACAGACAGAATGAGCATTTTGCCCAAGATTACTCCATCTTTGTCTCCAACTTGGGAGACTGAGTTGAAAAATCAACTAGCCGAATTACGAGAGGAACTCGCGGCTTTGAAACTGGAGAAAGAGAAGTTGCCGGAACGAGAGGTTACTGTAATGGGGCCCCAACCACCATGTGCTCGTGGGTTCGGGCGTGGACTTTTAATAAGTTCCACTCATACAAATGGCTCATTATGTGTGGCGATTCCAGCCCCACGGTTTAAGCAACATGTGAAGGAACTGGAGGAGAGACCACTTGTCTCCAATACAGAGGCTTTCGGTTTCATCGGAACTTGGGACGCCAAACAACGAATTTCAGTTCTGGAAAAGCAACGACTCTATAACCCGTTTTCGAGAAGTTCGGGAGCTCCTTGCTGCCAGAATGAATGGACCAGGAAAATACCCTTTCCTGGGACCCAATGGCTTTGGACTTGGTTATCAATAGCTTATCTGTGGTGATGCAGTACGAATTCTTCGACACCAGAGATGCGTTCCAGTTCGAAGGGACCTACTGTTTTGATGAGGCCATCCCCCATCGCTGGACAACCCAGACACCGGGGAGGAATCATTTGATATGCCTGAGGATTGACAATGAATTGGCAATGATCTGGGTCAAAACGACAACGGGGATCTGTACCTTTTATTACAACCCAGAGGCGACGCCAAGGGCCATACTTGGCGTGGCAATTGAACCATGGATTCAATCGCTAATCACTCTTAAAAGAATTCCAGAGCCTTCTCTGCATTATAGTTATGGATCAGGGCGAGGAAGCCGAGAAGACCAGGTGGCAGAGATGTTCTTTTGCTTCTTCAGGGAGCAGACTCGGACTCCACTTCGTGTCCTGCCCGCTTCTTTGGAGGAATCGTTTGTGGAACTACGAAATCGTTTGAGATGGACCGACGAGGATCCTTCCAAGATGGGATGGGCAGCTCGAATGGACCGTGGCGATAACTAATGACGTTTTTGTTGTTTTGTTGCAGGTTTCGATTCTAATGATTATACTTACCGTTTCGTTTCAGGTTTCTCATATTATTCGATTTTTAAATGAAAAAGAAATGCAATCATTCATTTCGTTTTGTAATTGTTTTCTTTTGTATAAAATCAATGTCTCAAATTATCTATTGTTTCTTCTATTTTATCGTTTCAAATACTAAGGTCGATCTGAGTTTTGTTTGGTTTTTTTATAGCATTTTGTTGATAATCGTTTGTATTGTATTTTGATTTTTAATTGTTTTAGTAGCGGGATTGTTTGGTTTTGGGAAAATTTTGTATTTTGATAATTGAACGTTTTTTTTTATATCTTTTCATATACTCTATTGTTTTTTTTACTGCGTAATATTAAAATGTTATACATTCATAACTCTGTCTTAATTCTAGTTCCTTTCTACCACCTTTGCATGAAAATCGCAGAAACTGCTTCAGCATTAGGGTTGTTAAATTTGGGTTAATTAGCTAGATTCATTAGACTAGAATGAATTACAAAGTTATATTTAGAAATACAAAAAATTAGTAATTAGTTCCTAGTATGCGAGTAACATGTTCAATTCGTTGCAGCATTAGTAAACAATTAATAGAATTCGCTTGGATTAAGAAAAGATGCTGAATAATACGAGTAGCAAGACTGATTCGTTACGGTATTAAATGCTCTTTCGATGAATGGTTAATAGTGATTAACATTGGTAAGCGATAATAATGTTCGATTGAATTAGGAAAAAGATGCTAAATAATGCGAGTAGCACGAATGATTCGTTACATTAGATGCTCTTATAATAATGGTTAGTTATTGGGTTATATTGGAAAACAATTATTGTTTAATGCAAATTAGCTAATTGCGTTCATAGCGATAGTAAAATAGCATACAATTAAAATGAATATTGGTTAACTGCGATTGGAGTTGTACTGTCTGGTGTTCCTGGGTTTTATCATTGTGAGAAACAGTAATAGTTTGCATTTGTAATGTGATAAGATAATGGTTTTGAAATAAAGTTACAGTGAATAGAAAGGGGTTATGTACAATTGAAAGATTTATGATAGGGTGAGAATATAGAAGAGAGTGTAAATTAAAGCATGAAAGCATGATGGTAAATGTTGTTGAACAAATAAACACGACACGCTTGGGTGGTTAAAAACTGTTTTATTCTTTTCTTGACATGAATTGTTTAACTGCATGCAACACGAGATATGAATTTAAACAAATTCCAAGGGTAGGCTTTCCTACTTTCCCCTTTCATCTTGGCTCCGACTTGTCTGTTGAAGCATGAGGACATGCTTCTATTTAAGTTGGAGGGTGTGTGAGGACCCTGTCCTCATCCTTTAGCAACACTGCTGTGACGAAACGGGGTTTTCTATTGTATGTGCTCAGAAGAGTCACAAAGAAGAGCGGAGATTGCATCGGTCTAATCCGTGAGTTTCCAAAATTAATAAAGGTGCTGAACACTAAATGCTGAATAAATTAAATTATTTATTCAACAAACTAATGAATTACAATTCATTCATGTCTCCAGAGGGATGGATGGCAAAGGATATGAACGATTACAGTTGCAATACACGATGAAATACACTTTAAATATAAAAGAAGCGATCCTCTCGGATAGAAAACAGACGACCCCTTTAAGCTGTCTGCTATAAAGAAGTACAAGAGAAGAACCGGGAGATGCGGAAACGGCAGGTTTTTATATGCATGCTTGGCTCCGCTCCTTTTACCAGGAACGCAGCCAAGCATGCAATTCTTCTTGCAGCTTCCATCTCCCAGGTCTGCAGTTGCAACATCTTTGCGGACACATGGACGTGAAAGGAAACGAAAAGAGAAAGAGAGATCAACAAAGTTGTTGATCTCAACGAGACAGATTGATGCTGTTAGATAAACCCCCCCTGGTATTTTCAGTTTTGAAAATACTGCTTTGTCACACTGCCGTGACGTCACACATTTGATGTCATTGCACCTGCTCTTCCTTCTTTTTCTCCTCTTATGAGAAACAAGAAAGGAATGTTTTGTTCATGCCGTTGCTATAGCAACAAAGCAAGACGAATGCATGTGTAGTCTGAAGAGCCTGGGAAATGCAACCAGCTTCAATATTTCTGTCATCTTTGTCGTCTTTCTATTTTTCTTTCAATAAATATTTGCAAGATGTATTGCACTTTTGACAACAGAAGTCCAATTTTATTCACACTTTCGATACTTTTTATGTACTCTTAATGGTTATTGCATAGCCCAACATTGGCACATTAATCCTGGGAAATGGCCCATTGTTGAGCATAGCAATAAAATGATTTTGACATGTTTATCGAGGTGATCATAGGCTCACATGGTGACCCGGGAGGTTATGATCATTTACATATTGTTAAATGATTGGTCAACATATATCACATGATCAGGATTGCATGTGTATATAAGTTGAGCATTCATGTGTTGATATTTTGTCTTGATTCTGTTGTGTGTTGCCGGTGGCTATGCCCGGCCACACACCAGAGATCAACTCCACTCGTACGACTTGAGTACACTGTAAACTGTTTGATTGGACATCAAAGAAGTCAGGAGGAAGGCAGTTGCCACTGATGAGGGATGACATCAAAGAAGTCCGCTGAGCTCTACTGCCACTGATGATGGGTGTACATCAAAGAAGTCAGGAGAAGGCACTGTCACTGATGAGGGATCAATCCAACCAACAAAGTTACTGCTGACGCAAGCGGAGACATTGAGAGAACCAAAGAGGGGCCTGACCGTGACGATTCACAGGATAAGTAATTCGACATCGTTACAATTCACGGGACAAGTAATCAGACACTGTTACGATTCACAAGACAAGTAATCAGAGAGGCATCTTTGAGATTCATTTGTATCGATGTATCTGGCTCTGATTGATCGCAATACGAGTTAATTAGAACAGTGTAATATTCTATACTCGAAATAGTAAATAAACATATCCAAATGTACCCACGTGTCTTTGTTATGTTTATTTAACCCCATTTATAACGGATAGAATGGGTACAGAAACGCGACTGCGCTGAAAGGAAGAGTCGACAGCTGGTTCCCCGTCCCCTGTATACATAAGTGGTGTTTGCAGTGTAAGGAACACTACCGGTGAGGGGCCTCCCTTTGAGCTCACTTGGAAGGAAAAGTCGTCTGCAAAATTCGTCTGCTTAACTTTAGCCGACAAATCTCTGGCAGCGTGACCGGTGGTAGAAGGGAGAACTTTACATTAGTCAAAAACGACCATACAAATCGCCGTATAAAGTAAATGATTTCGTTTTTGTTTTCGGGTTGCTTCGTTAACTAAATTGACGAAATTGAAACGAAAACGAAATCACTTAATTTAAATATATAAATTTCGTGAAACTTAATTTCATACGAAATTTCGCTAAGTCCTGCAAGATTCCTCCCCTCTTGTTTTGTATCACTGTTGGTTTTCGTCATCTGCTTATGAAATAGCAGACGATATTCTCTTTGAAATTCGAAGAGGGAAGTTCCCGTGCAGGCAGTGCTCCTTGCACTATGAGCACTCCTGGTGATTTAGGGGGATCGCGGCTGTTGACTCTTGATCAGTGCAGCCGTTTCTATTAGTGATTGCTTTTAAGGAGGTTCGCAAGCATCAGACAGCGTGGTTTGAATAAAAAAGATTTTATTCAAATTATTTCGTTATTTGAATATACATAGGCAAAACAATTAATAACACAAACCGAAAAGAATACGGCGTGTGTCTTCCTATCGTCGTCTGCTCGTCCTTCCAATCGTTTTCAGTGGCGGTGGCTTCGTTGGTCCAAGTGCCTTAGTTGTTGTTTGTTGTCGCTCGTCGTCTGTTCGTCTTCTTGAGGTCTCTTCTTTGGCGGTTGCTTTTTTAGTCCAAGCGCTGTTACTAAGTTCAGTTCTGTCGTCGTCTGCCTGCCTTTTCAATACTTCTATCAGAGTTTACTTATTGTGCAGACCGGATAGAGCCTCCGGCTGCAACATACATTAAAGCAGACTGCCTTCAAAGGTGAGAGGTCAAGAATATATACACGTGCTAACCCAGTCACGTGATATATCCCCGGCCAATCATCTCCGAAGCTAAAAACATATTTATTCAAGACATTTGAATGAATATAACCATAATAGTCTATGCTGACCACAAGAAATACATTAAAATAGTGTTTATTACTATACCTAGCATTGGGCCATTAATGGGTCTTAATGTCCCAATGCTAGCCTATGTGAAAGTCATTAAAGAGTGTAGAAAGTTTCGATAAGAAAAGAATCTTTATTTGGAAAGGGGTTAAAGAAGAGTAGTGCAGGTGGCCCTTAAGCTCCTGCCTTGTTAGTTTAGAGATTAGCAGACCACTCCTGGTTGCTATGGCAACACCTGCAGGGAGAAGAAAGAGAAAAACAGTGGCCATGACGTCATATACGTGACGTCATGCCAGTGTTGTCAGTGGAAAAAGACGGGGTCGCTACAGTCCTATTATTAATTACAATATACTAAATTAATAAATAATAAGTTAATAATAATTAATATTATTATTAATATTAAAATAATATAATAATTCAAATAGAAAATGTGTTAGTTATATATGAATAAAAAAATATTTTATAAATATTGTTTGTGGTTTAACTCTCTCCGATTTTCCTTTTTAGTAATTCATTCCACTTATTTTCTTGGTATTCTACACATTTTATTACATATTTCTAAGTTTATAAGAATATTTAGAACATTCGAAACCCAAAATTCTGTATTAAAACTAATGGGGAGCAGTTAATTTGCTTTATAATGACGTCACTACCGCCGTTGTTGGCCTAACTTTTCAATTGGCTGAAAAGTTACGAGCAAACCTTGTTAGTCTATAAACCTTGGGTTTTTCTATCCATTTTGCGTGTTTTATGCACTCCTCCTGGTGTGTTATACGTGCAAGTGGCGGCCATTTTACAGCTAGTAAAATTTTGACAAGCATCTGTAGACAGCTTCAAAATTACTTTGGTTCCGCCCTTTTATGAGCGTCATCAATTTTTAATTGGTTTGTTACTGGGTCTGACGTGCATGCCCAGCCTTTTTAATTTTTGATTGGTTAATATTTGGTCTAACGCTCATAAGTGGGCGGATACAAAGAAAATCTGTAGCTATCTACATATGCCTGTAAATTTTGAGACTAGCTGGCACGAATCTCCATTCACGAATCACGATGTTTCTCTGTTAGTTTTATGAAGTGGAGGGTCTCAATGGTTGGTTTGTGAGCTCGTGATGCGATAATTATCGAGGGCGAGATGTACGATCCACCAAGTTCTGCGAGTTCTGACGGAGATTTCGATAACAACCACAAAGTGAAGATCAGTGATATAAGCAGAATAAATTTAGACGACGAATCTGATGGTGAAATTAACGATGAAATCGTTGAAGATGACGATTCTGACGAGGATGATGAGGCAGTGGAAGAGGTAAGACAATTATGTCCGACATCAACTGTCTAATTGCAGGTGTTATTGTTCTGCTATAAAGGTGCGAACCAATATGGTGGCCTGTCATGCATATGTGCATTTAGATGGTTCATGAACAGCTGGTTTTTTCTTTCGAAATCTTCATTAGGTTTGTCTTTCAGAGGAGCAACACATGGATGGCATTGTATTCATTTTGTTTTTGTCCCTCCTTACGGCGTCGCGGCAGCTGTTTATACTACGCTGCAGAGTCGTTTTTTTTTTCAATTTGGACGCAAAAATGGGCAAACTAACGGTTTTTTTTAAATAGAGGTGGGACGAATCCTAAATTTTCTTAAACAAGAACGTCACAAAAAATAAAAAAGGAACGAATGAACATTTGTTATTTCTTGCTGTCCTCTTGAGTAGGGACTGACAAGATAATCGGTTGTTATCCTTTACGAGAAAAGGTTATGTAATAAAAATAATAGGTTCCAAAGCCAATGAAGGCTTTTGCAGGCAACTGTTCTAGATTCTAAAAACTCGTAAAAAGTGTTTGCTTAAAAAGTATACATTTTTTACAAACTGTGGGTGGAGGGTAAGATGTTATGTTTCACCCCACCCTTTTGACCCTGAACTGGAGAATTAGAAAACTTGAGGAAAGGGGACTAGGTTAGATGAACAGTATGATTCGGTTCCTACACAAATTTGTGTATAAAGGGGAACTAGCATTTTTGGTTTATATGTTAGCTTTGTTCTTCCTGTTTCCTTCTAATTTACCCAGGGTAGCTAATTTAACTGGCCTTGTATAACAAACAAAAAATTTATAATACTTTTTTTTCTGCAGTTGCTGATGTCCCGTTGATTTGTGGTTGTGGAGTCGATTTGCTGGTTTTGCACACTTAAATTATACACACTTAAATGATGATCGCTGCACACAAGTTCAAAGTTCTGAATAATGTATACCAACAAAATTAAAAGTACAAAATTTATGCAAACCCAGAATTATTTCTAAGTGTTGAATGTGTACTATGTGAATCAGCTAATATACCTGGTTCCCATTGGAAGCTGGTATATTGTTTGAAAACTAAGTTCCCAAATGTTTTCCCCATCTTTATCACTATAACTCTTAATTTCAATCTTTCACCCTTTGTGGTGTGTCTTTGAAACGCGCTCCTTGAGTCTCACACTCTCCTTGAGTGTGCCACACTGCTTGAAAACTCAAAATGAACTAAATAAAATTGAAGATTCTCATTCAATTCTAGTCTCTAATTACTGAACTTGAGTTGATTATGCAATCATGTAATTAGTCAGCCTTAAGTTCATTCTCATTACTATGTCTGCTGCAGCTGCTGCATTGCATTATGTTGCATCATGTGGCTACGTTACTGAACAGCAGGTCACACTATACTGATTGCGTTACGCCCAGCCAATTAGAGCATGGCTTTTAGCATCCAATCATAAGATCTGTTTCTTCTACTAGGTACAGTTGGTCTACAACAAAGCTGAAAGAAATGTCATGTGCTTATTCATATTAGATACAATTAGAACAAATGACAGCAGCTGTGTTGTTGGTTTCATGCTTGAAAAAGCTTGCAAGGCCAAAATATAGGGTCAGTCCAATTTTAAGACTCAGAAAACAACAAGGTGAATATCAGAATCTTATCCATGAGATGCGACTGCAAGACAGCATTTTTTTTTATTTACTTTTGAATGACTAAAGCAAGGTTATAGCATATATAGGTATGATAGAACCTCACATTACCTATAATTATTAATGTTGTTAATTGAACTGGTGGTGCCGCCGACTTGATTGGCGGACCAGCTCCTGCTCCTATAGCAACTTTTACCAGTCGAGACATTTTCTAGTCCGACCTGGTAACAGCCCACAAAAAGACCGTGTTCTCGGGAATCTTCCTGTATGGTGCTTGACGATGCCGATGGCGCTTTAGTCTTTCTTCGTTGAGTTGTTGGAGGTTCCAGGCAGAGGGACTCAGGCGGTGTCTGAGTACCTTCTGCTGGATACTCCTTTATTTCCGGAGTCCTAGAACTCAATAAGTCCTATACACAACACTCTTTTAAGTAAAATAAAATATACTTTTACTTTGTCGATATTATTCACATAACAATGTTGTGTATTACTCTTTACATGATATAAAAGCTAGATCTTCTGGTCAGTCAGAACTTTTGACTTGACTCTACAATTTTCTAACTTGAACTGTCTAGTTCAATCCTCTATATCCAACTCTCACACACTCAAGCCTCAGGCACACTTGCCCGGTCTCCTGGGAGGGGCGATTGTCACCTCAGGGCTCAATGATTGACCAACCAGGCCAATCATTGCCCTGGGCCGGGGGTATTACCTTAAAAGGAAAGGTATTTTTGGGACTCTATTCCCAATTATCACGGTCCGACTGGGTTCCATGAATCCACATAGAATTCGGGCCACCCAAGTCCGAACATCTGTGCACCAAGGGGTGCCATACTGACAGAAAGGAATTTCTGCAGGGTGTTTCACCATTCTGTTGTTACAGGGTGTCACAGGTTATAGCATCATAGGTATGATAGAACCTCACATTACCTATAATAATTATTAATTGTATCGGGTTTGATGATTTGTTGGGTCAGATCTTTTCAAAATTGGAACGATTTCACACCAGCTTTCGAGAACCAATAAGTCCAGGAGAACAGCTGGCCATGACAATTAGGTAAAAACAAATTCCAGTACAGCTTGTTTCTTCTAAGCAAAACGTAATCCTCATTTTCTGTACCATCCGTATGATCTTTAGATATCTTGCTTATTGTGATTCACAAAGAATAATCTCTATGAATTACAGAGTAGGCAAGTCAACTATCTCCAAAATTATACGTAGAGCATGCAAAGCATTGTGGAATGTACTAGCCCCAGTTGGTGTGCTGTTATTTTGGCAGTCATTCATAAAAAAATTCAAATAATGTCAATTGCAGTTTCCAACAAGGACTGAATGGGCTAAAATTGCAGACGACTTTGAATCTATCTGGAACTTTCAAAACATTTGGGTGCTATTGACGGGAAGCATGTTGCAATGCACTCACCTGCCAATTCGGGATCTAACTACTTCAACTACAAAGGGACATTTAGTATTGTTTTGCTTGTTGCATGTGATGTTAATTATATGTTCACAATGGTTGATGTTGGTGATGGTGGAATTTTTTTGCATTCAAAGTTTGGACGTCAGATTATTGAACAAACACTAGATGTGATATCCTCCTTGTCTTCGCTGTCTCACCTCTGGTAGAAGGAGGCGGTTTTTGATTAAACAATTGCGAGTGAGGAAGGTTACAATTATTTTAAGATCAGGTTCTTTAAGCCAATGAAGGCTTGTGTACAGATTCGAAGCATAAAAAAATGTTTGTTGTAATACACAATTTTATTTTAACCCTTTGGTATTATATTATTTGGTATAATATTGAAATGGGTAGATTTTAACTCTTCTTATCTAGAGTATACAAGTTTCAATACTCCCAAACTATCAATACTAAGATCGATTATACACAATTAACATCAGGCTTTTTATGATGGGTATTTTCTCAAAGTAACAAGCACATCTTAATTAATACATCAACTCATCATGTCTTTAACTTAATTTATCCCTGGATATGTATGCTCTTTTAACTTTTTATCATAGTGGATTTTTCCCTGAACCTTTTCCCACTCAACTTTGGGTTCAATCTCTTTTGTTATCCCTTGTGTAACATGGCTGGCCCTCGACCAGCCTGGTGATCTTTTTGTGTGTCTCTTTGTTGGGTGGCCGATCCCAGACCAGCCGTTTGAGTCCGGGTCGTGTGACGCTCCACACTCACCGAGCTCGGGCTCTTTGACCTGCCGGGTGATCCAGGTCTACTTGATGACCTAGATGTGCGGCCCTTGGTCGCGCCTCCGATTCGGGTTTTAGTAGGACTCCCTGGCATGTCGATCTGTTTTGGGTTCCGTGTAGGCGGGATTCCCTGTTCCCACAATTTAAAGAGATAGTGCCGACTTAACACCTCTCAGAGGTGTGATCGCGAATAAGAAAGACTTCTCTTTTGGTGATACTACTGGTTTATTTTATGAACGATTGGCATATTACAAACGAAATAAAATAATATATAAGCGACTGATCTGGGCTTAGAAAATATTCAAACTCTAACTGGAACTTCGATTTCACAATCCTCGGTCAAAGTGAAAAATCAACTTTAGAGAATCAGCATTTTTGGAAATCAGCCATGAGCTTGCCTTGTGCAAGTCCTTTTATTCTTCCGGCCCTTGGGAGGGGCCACCCTTGGCTAGGGCTCACCCATTGGTCCGATTGACTAATGGAGAGTCCTAATTCCTGAATATCTCCTTATCTGTTATCAAATTCCGAGAAGAATTTGCACAATTCCAGAGAAACTATTCTGGAATTAATGGCCATTTTCAATCGTGAGAAACTTCAAATTTTCTGTTTGAAGTTTCTACTTTTAGAAACTCGTTTTCTATAATCCTTTAAACTGAACAGTTGTAATGTTAGCCTGGCAAGTGTTTCTGCAATGGTTGTTGTAAATTCCAGCAGATCAAGAACCTCTTTGGCAAATTTTCCTATTTTACCTCTGCTTTGTATTCTAACCATGAGTTTGTTATGGCTAAGTTAACGTAGTGGAAAATGACACGTAAAGTCCATTTCCTGGAACGAATTCTGCTCATGGAATGGAGAGGTGTCATGGCAATATAGTATTGTTAACCGTGGTGCTTTATAGTCACGTATAAATGCTATGCTAAACAACTGAAACAGTTGCAAATTAAAAAACACATTTGTTGTTAAAGCTTTTATTACATATCACATTCGATTTCATGCAATAATGTCAATTTTATCTTCGGCCGGACTTCTTTTTGGAGGCATTAGTTCATTGAGCCGTTTAACTATATGCATGCCGAAGTGCATGCAAGAATTAGACATATTATCAAGCTTTTGGACACAACTGTTCATTATGTTGATGAGCTCTGCCTCTAGTTGTTGTGGCGAGTCGCTTTTCGTGAGTTTTTGTCCTGAACATGGTGGTGGAGCCAGACTAGTTGGAGTGTCTGACACCTGAGCTAGAAAGCTGATGTTTGGCTGCTCGGTTGATAAAAACAATGGCAACCTCTCTAGTGCACTAATTGTTGGTTTAGAAGGGCTGTTTTCATTGGCATCATCTGTGATTTGAAATAGATTAAATGAACAGTATTTTATTGCTGAGCTTACTGTGAAGTGTGGAGCACATGCATTGCGCACAGATTCCATGAAAATCTACTGGGTGTACTGAGTGTACCTCAACATATACATTTGTTCGAAAATATGAGGTTACTTACTTGATTTGGTAAAGGCCTCATTTTCAACTATCTGTGTATTTGGCTCGTCCACGTCAATGTTCGAAAATGTTCTAGCAGAGTTATTACAAGGTATTGGGTTAGGTTTTGTCGTTAAGCTGCAAACTTAAACAAATAGTTTTATAATTACTTTCGTGGCTTGATGTATGGCTTTAGAAACGTGAGAACATTCGCGTAAGACCATGAATGTTTCATGCCCCCACCATCTCCACTTTTGCCTTTCCGAGCTCGGAGCTCTCGGGAATATCTGTTGCGTAGGTTTTTCCACCGCCGAATACATTCATCCACTAAAGAACAAATGGAAACACCGAAAAACATGGAATACAGCCTTATTAAACCTATAGGCATATATCATGAACACTAAATTAGCAGTGAATTTGTTTGAGCTATTGCCGACATTTGGTAGGACAAACGTGACAATTCCTTAGAAATGTATTAACAATTGTCGTTCTGTAGTGCTATGGGAAGGCCACGTTTGCCCTGCCTTCCGATTTTGCGCTCACCATCAGGAAAATAAGTAAACAATTAAACAATTTAAACCGCCCGACTAAATAGTAGTTCATGCGCGCAGCCCCATCTTTATTCAGATCAGTCCATCCAACCGCCGTCAGTTGGGTCTGCACTTGCCCTTTGTCAGATGTAATGTTAAAAGCACAGGATTGCTCGAACCTCTCTCCCAAAGCTAATGGAGATTTCGCCCACAGAAATATTCTAATATATGCGAACCTGCTGATAGCGTTTTTAAAACTTCTTCAAATTGTGAGCTGTAAAAACAACAGCATTTTAGTAGGAGGTACTAAAATGCTGTTGTTTTTATGGCCTTACCTATATACTTTCCTCGTACTTTCTAGTATAAAATGGTTTGTTCTCTTTAATGTATAATAGAGAGAACCACATTCACCTTCTTTATCACCGCGAGTCTCGACTGTAGCTGGAGTTTCAAGTGGAAAGCCTCAGCCTAGGATTCATCGGCAGAGTACGAGCAACAGTAGCAGTGGAGCTAAACTACAACCTGTGATTCGTACCCAACAAAGGACCATATATACTGCGGGACGCCCACCGTGGTACAACTCACAAGGACAGCTCAAGGAACCTTTTGTTATCGGTAAACAAAAAGATTGATTTGAGATGCGAGTCTTGTATGCTGCTGAAATGAAATAATAATTGTATTATTAGGTATCTGCGGTGGGAGTGCATCGGGAAAAACAACAGTGGCGACCAGAATCATTAAAGATCTTGACGTTCCATGGGTTACACTGCTTAGTATGGACTCTTTCTATAAGGCAAATTTTTGTGTTTTAGCTAATCTCGTGTATACTTGGGGAATAGTTACAGTGAAGAAAATGCCTTACATCTATTTGCATCGGATAGTTGACTGTGTGTTGCAGCTTTCCTGTAAATTTGTTATATTTTGCACTTTTATATTAATTTCTATTGGTTTTACAACTTTCTGCTAACTTATGAGTTTTTGTGTAAATTATGTAGTATGCTAGTTTTTTTTGTACATAGTCACTTTTTTCTGCAAGGTGTGGCTGACTGGATATTTATTTTGTTTTCGATTTTCCGGGATGGCGCACAACTGCAGTGGCTAATTCAAAGCCTTATAGATGTTTATGAAAATTTGGACGCGAATGTAAAGCAAGCTTTTTTGTTTACAACCAACATTACGAAAAATAAATCAAATTGTTTTCAAAACTAGAATGGTAAGTTTTTTTCATGGCAGATATCATCATAAAAAAATTGCATTATAATTACCAACTACATTCTTATAGTTTCTAGAACTTTGATTTGTTTTTAATGTTTCTCTTGAAAAACGTTGGTTTGAAAAATATAAATTTTCTCAAAACCTTGATGTGGGGTGGTGTCCTTCTAAAGAACATATATGGCCACTATGGTGGCGCCATCCAGGGGAACAAAAATAAAATATGTATTCTGCCACCTTCAATTTTTTTGTAAATCTTGCTCATTGAGTCTTAATTTGATATCAGGTTCTCAGTTCTAAGCAGCATGAACTTGCGAATACCAATGAGTACAACTTCGACCATCCGGACGCATTCGATTTTGAGTTACTCATCGAGACGTTACGTAAACTCAAAGAGGGACGTAGCGTTGAAGTTCCGATTTACAATTTCACGACACACCGTCGCGAGAATAGGATGGTGATTTGTAACAGCTGGCGGTCGAACTTTTCTCATCTTATGTTCTTTTTTAAATTTATTTCAGAAAGTTATGTACGGAGCAAACGTAATCATCTTTGAAGGAATCCTTGCGTTTTACCACAGTGAATTATTAAAGGCAAGGGACTGCTTCAAAAAAAAAAAAAACAAGATACGATATTCGACTTTTAAATTTGTCTTGTAACAGATCATGGATATGAAAGTGTTTGTCGACACTGATTCGGACATTCGACTTGTGCGTCGTCTCAAGAGGGATATCATTAATAGAGGTCGTGACATCGAAGGTGTTCTTAAACAGTATGATACATTCGTTAAGCCAGCTTTTGACTACTACATTGCACCGTCCATGGTTCATGCCGATCTCATTGTACCACGAGGTCGGTTGCCAGTTTGATATCGTTCATCATCTGTTCTTTTTGATTCATCTAATATTGAAATTGATTTAAGGAGGCGAGAATCATGTTGCAATTCACCTTATAGTTCAACACGTTCACAACCAATTGCAGCAGGTTGGTTTGACCTTATAGTAAATGACACAACATCAGGAAAACTATTTTTAACTAGTTAAAAGAAATTTTTCTGGCTGTATTATTACAGTTTGAGTTTCATAAAACCTAATATCGTTGATAACAAAGTAGTTAAGGGGGTTAAAATTAGTTTTCACTTGTTTCAGTTATTTACGTTAACGTAAATAACTTAGTGCGTTTGTTCAAATGCTGACCCAGGTTGTAATAATTGTAAATTAACATGAAAGAATTTTTTAGGTAATAATCACACGTGCTGAAAAACCAGCAGAAAATTAGAAATACAAATAAAGAAACAAGAGTATTTGTTTTTTTTTGTATTGGAAGATATATCACACCCCAGGAAGAAAAAGGACACAAAAATGACAAAAAGTAAATTTTAATTATTATAGTGACTTTAACGAAATCTAACGGCGAATTTGTGAACTTAACATTTGTGACACCTTTTTCCTGATAAAAAAGTACCATATTTCACATTTTGTAATCTGAAAATTAAAAATTTTCTAACTGTGTGTAACTTTCTTTACCAGGGTGCAGTATGTGAGGCTTGTGTTAAATTCTTTACGAAGTGAAATTTTGTAGGATTTTATTATGCATGTGTGATTCTTCCCTTATGAAAATATTGCTTAAATATGAAAAAAATGTAAATGATTTTGAATGCAATATCTTGGAACTTGTTTTAAGTGACACAAGTAAATAATATTTAATGATTCGCATAACAATATTTACTTTTTAAAATCTTTGCCTTTTATTTATTATTTTTATTACCTTTTACCTTTTTATTAAAACCTTGCCTTTATGAAAATTTGTAAATCTCGGCTTATGTTTATTTCGTGTACATTATGCCAAAATTTGAACGATGGAAAAAAAATTATTCTAAAGGCAATCAGCATATAAACCTGAATAGAAAACAATTCTAAATGAAAACAACTTATTACAAGAAACATTCTAAAACAACTTAAAACCTATAACCAGACCTTACTTAATATAAAATGCAACTAATTGTGGATTCAAATTTGTGATAAAAAATGTGATTTTAAAAGTATGACCTTATAAATAAATATTTAACATCTGCCTTCTTGAGGTTGCTTATAAAGCCACGTGCAGACCAAGCTTGCGAGCCATTCTAGAACAGTTTGTGAACAGAAACGGAACCCGGCTTAGACGGGAGCTTACTAATAGATTGGGATTTCGGTTTACCGAAAACCGCGGTTTTTCAATGAAAAACCGCAAACGGAAAACCTTGGTCAACTTTACACAGTACTTTTAACCATAAAACCAACATCAATACATGCTGAAAGGACATTTTTTGTTGAATAGTAATTTTTGTATAATAATTTGTTCCCTAAAATTTGTTTCCTAAAATGTTATTGTCTACAAAAATTATAACTAAAAAAAATAATAAAAATTTTGTTCGCTATGGTTTGTTTTTATGAAAAATGTTCTAATTTAATGGCAAAAAAAACCCGAAAAACCGCGGTTTTCGAAAATTGCGGTTTCCCAAACTACTTAACAACAGTTCTACACCTCTTTGTGAACCCGTACAGAGTTCACTCTTGGGGCGGTACATCAAAGGGGTTGTTCTAGAACATCTACTGAACAGAGAACCCGGTCTATACGAGAGCGAGCTTGTCTCACCGATTTGTAATTTTTAAAAACAATTTGTGCAAAATTATTAAAAACTTGACAACGTGCACGCTTGACGAACTAACAAACATAATCTCGAGAGCTGTTCACCATGTAATTTGGTGTTGTAAACATTATGCCTGCAGTCGGCTCTCTTTAACAGTTCTAAGTGAGTCGCAAACATCTAATTTGACTCTGTATACAGCTTTGAACAAACAGTGTTTATAATTTTTTTTCATTGTTTCTTTATTGGCCTAGGAATAAAAATTGTATTTTTGTTTGTTTTAGCGTGGATTTAAATTGAGGTAACTACTAGTGTTCACTTCGTAAGTTTGTTTCGATCGATAGACCTGTGATATTTCAGGGGCCAACTTTTGCAATCTCATGCCGGTCAGCCTTTACCCGATTCTCTACACATTCTTCCGTCTACTCCCCAAATATGCGGACTTCACACTTTTATCAGGTATACATATAAATATTACAAAAATGGATCTGAAATGAAATTTATTATATTTAAAACAGAAACAGAAATACTTCAAGGGACGAATTCATTTTTTACTCTAAGCGGTTGATGAGACTTCTCATTGAATACACGCTCAGTCTTTTTCCATTTCAAGTAAGAAATACATAATCAAACAAAAGTTTAATTTAATTAAGGTTTTGCTTTGGTTATAAGGATGTTTCTGTAGATACGCCACAAGGAATTCCATACAAAGGAAAAAAGATAGCTACAAGAAAAGTTTGTGGTGTTTCCATTTTGAGAGCTGGTGAAACGATGGAACAAGCTCTCTGTGATGTCTTAAAGGACATCCGCTTGGGAAAGATCTTGATTCAGACGAATCAGGACACCGGTGAACCTGAAGTGCGAACTCTGTAGTATTTTACGCTGTTGATTAACGTCTGTAATCGACCAGAAACATAACTTGTGTTTTATTTTGCAGCTCTACTATCTCCGCCTTCCAAAAGACATAAAAGATTACAATATTATCTTGATGGATGCAACTGTTGCATCTGGAGCTGCTGCCATGATGGCCATTCGTATCTTATTAGACCATGATGTTCCAGAAGAGAACATTAGGGTCTGTTCTCTTCTTGTTGCGGAATCAGGCAAGATTAAGGTTTTATATATGTGCACACTAAATATTTTGGACTATACGAATGGGTTTCTGGTTTTATTTCGTTTTTTCAGGAGTTCATGCCATAGCTTATGCATTCCCTAAAGTGCAGATGGTGACGACAGCTGTAGATCCAGAAGTTAACGATAAGTTTTATATCATACCCGGAATTGGTAATTTACGCATGTTTTTTCTTTTCTCTTGTCGGTGTAGCTAAATATTCGAATGGATTATTGCAGGAAATTTCGGTGACCGTTATTTTGGAACTGAAGCAAGTTCGACAGTTGACGACCACAGTTAAATAAGTACTGAATAGCAGTTTTTCGGTGTAATGTATCTTGATAATCGTGATATAAGAACTATTTGTATTTATTTGTAGTTAAAATAAAAAGAAATGATAATATAATTTTTTAAAAAGTTTTATAAACCGTTTTGTGGTGTGAGCTTTTGACATCAACCAATATTTATTACCAACCTTTAGATGACATTTTCCACACTTTGTTTTCCTCTCTGAACAGTATGTTACCTGCACAGAGAAGATCCGAGCTGTAGAGAGAGCTGGATGGAGACAGATTGTAGTCACTCTTCTGCATGGGGGTGAAATCGATGCAGGAGAGTGGCGGCCATCTCTCTCTCTTCCGGTTGATGCTGATATACATCTTCTTCATCGGTATACCGACAAGAGAAGATGTTGTAGCTGCTGAGAATCGTATAGCTCCTGCCCTATGGAGTCTCCGGCCTCTGAAGAGAAGTTAGTTACATATAGACAGAAAGACAACGCTGTTTCTTGTTACAACACTTTTATTCATCACTTGTAAGAAACACAGAATACAAGGATGAATATTAATAATACTAACGGTAAATCCTCAGGCCCATGATTCGGATAAAGATCACGTAATACAGGCAAAGGATAAGAACTGAGGAACAAAGAGGAACACGGTCCTTTTATACCTTGGACCTGTGTACACCTGCGATGTGTAACCAGGTCCAAGTGACCATGGTCCTTTATTTATCAATCCGCCGCTTGGGCATAAGTCAGAAAGGTGAGTAAGAGGGGAGGGAGGGACGGTTGAGAGTTGTTTACCCCCGGGCTATGGTTTTGGCGGGATCACGATTTACAGGGTGTTACAGTGGGTACACTTTAAAGACATTTTAACATATTGATCTTTTTACACGTTTTTCAGATGTGCTGAGTGTAAATTAACCTTAAAGCCACAAAAGGCCTAATGGCCACAACAGCAACAAAAGAGAACAAAGCCCGGACAATGGAGATCCTCTTGATCTCCATCCACAGGTCAGGTCTTCTTGGCTGCCCACAACACACTCCCCAGATTCAATGGTTGACCAAACCATTGAAACCAACGATCTATAAAGAATAGATTGGCAATTTCATAGACATCAGCGCCCCCAAACTGAGGCTACTGCAGCTACGCACCGCCATGACAGTTATAGGCAGAAAGGACAGTGATCAGCAGTGAAAATCATTAGGGGTCATACTAAAAGGCAGGACGGGCAGAAAAGGCAGAATTTCATTATTTCTGGGCAGGTCGCTATATTTTTGGGCAGGTGAGGGTAATCGAGGGTAGGTGGGGGTAATCGAGGGTAGGTGGGGGTACTACCTACTAAACTTAACGATTACCTGCCCGAGAAAAAAATCCTGGAATTTTAAAAAAGTTTTGAAATTTTTTGTATAGGGAAGAATTTCGTTATTTCTGGGCAGGTCGCAATATTTTTGAGCAGGTGAGGATAATCAAGGGTAAGTGGAGGTACTACCTGCCAACAGTGAAAAAGCAAATGACTAACAGCAACAGCTAACTAACAGCTAACCAAATTATTTTCAGTCTCCGGTAATCCACACAAAAACGAAAGCCACCATTCTTCTTGCAAACAAGTAAGATAGGGCTTGCATACAGACTACGCGAAGGTTGGATTACCCCTGCATCAAACATCTTCGCTACCTCCTCTCTCGATTGATCGTGCCGCTGGATCGGTTCTTCGCAATCCCTCCCGCATTGGAGGTAACCCACCGGTATCAATCGTATGTTCGACGAGCGGGGTTTTCCCCAGCTCTGTATAATTGAACACGAAATTATCACGGCATTCCAGCAGGAACTCCCGAAGTTGTGCCGCCTCTTCAGGCTTCAGACTAAGTCCGATTTTAAGGCACTTATTGTAACGACCCGACTTGGGTCTGTTGCAACACCCCGGCAAATCTTCCCCGACTCACCGGATCCAGACTCCGTAAGGGGCCAGGATCGAAGCGCGGACTGCCTCTCTTGCCTCACATAGTCCCTGGGTGACGACGGGCCGGAGTCTCCCACGCCGCACGTCGATGGTGATATACCGCCGACACGACGATGAACCCACGGTGGACCCCCGATGGATCCCACCGTGGAACCCGACGCGAAGTACCGGCCGAACAAGACGGTAACAGGATGGTGTGGAGCCGGCGAAACCCCACCGGTGTATCCCACCCTCCCCAGATACTTCCCCAGAATAAATGACACGTGGACACAGTGTGGTGAGTGAAAATAGAAGAGATAATTTATTCACAAAATAAATAAAAACACTCACTTAGTTTAAGCAATATCTGCTGGATGCTTTATCCAGCAGAGAGCAAACAAAAGATGACTCCAAACAAGTGAATAAACACTTACTATCCAAGGTAATAATCTCCTGGCTAATCCTGCCAGGAGAGAAGGTGTAAAACACCCAAAACCAAACAAAGAAGGTGATGAATGGTGGCCATCTTGGCCACCTGATGAAAAGAGCACCAACAATCACATGCACAAGCATGAAGGGTCTAACACACACTGCCTGGAATATAATGGCCGCCACCATTATATACCCCCAGGCTGCTCCACCTGGGGGAGGACAGTGACCCTTGCTGGCCATTTTGTCGTCTGCCTGGCAGCTAATTAGCCAGCCTAGCAGACGACAGAGGAGATTTAGTCTGCTCCAACTAAAGAGCAAAACTGGGTTGTCACATTTTCAAGAGTGGGTTTCACTTCCAAGTTGAGGACCCGCTGACCTTTACCAGTCGCCCCTCTCAACTTAGCCAGAAGCCCCTGTCTGGCCATCTTCTTGAGTGGGGTCTCCCCTCTCAACTTAGACGGACCGTCCAGTCCTATCACAATTTGCCGCCTCGAAAGCTTGAGTTGTTGCGACACCCTCCCCTGTTTCCAGGGCAATGGGTACATCAGCGACATTCTCGAGCCAGGTATCGTAAGTGCCTTTGTTTGTGGCCTCGGCAATACCTGCCACCGCCAAGAGACCACAACCTCCCAATGCTTTTTGATGGGGCTCTATGAGAAGCAGCTGCCCAGGGCCAGCATGCTCTATCAGACTCATGGAAACAATTTTCTGCTTATGAGCTGATAGCCATTCGTTGTCCAACAGTTGCAGGGAACAAACGTCCCCGCTCCTAATTGGAGAACAGGTCTCGGCAAGTTCAGGCGACACAATGTCGACCCACCCATCCACCTTTCTAGGGTCTGCAGGCATACCTTCTGGTATCCCGAAAAGAGGGAGAAGCAGAGGCTCCACTGAATCGTGAAGCTTCGCCAACGCCTCCAGTAACGAGTTCGGAAGTTGTACTTTTTACGAAGTACCCTGCAAAGCCTGATCAGTCATTGCGGCATGAAGAGCATCTGGATGTGCAGTCAAGATGTCTTCCCGGAAGTGAATCTTCCGGCTCATGGTATCCACCAGAAGCCCAAACCGAGAAGCCAGGTCAACACCTATAATGGCTTCATCTCCCTCAACCAAGAGAAGATGGGTTCTGATGGACCGCCCATGGATTGACAGGTCCATGTACATGACTCCTTTTATCATGATCGAGTACCCGCCCATGCCGCACAGGCATGAGTGAAGGTTAACCTGCACCGGTAACTCCATCTCTGTGCCACCGACATGCTCATTAGTATGGATGATTGTCTGGTTGAGATGATCCATAAAGGATGGTCGTACCAGATGCTCGGGTGTCTGGGTACCAGCCTCCACTCCAGGAGGCCTACCAGGTCTGGGCAACAGCATGGGCGCACCAACGCCTGAAGCCCTCGCATTGCCCATACTTTCCAGACCTTCTCCCATACGAATAGGGAAATAAGGTGCCACCCAGCTCTCCAGCTGGTCCAGCCTAGCTTCCAATGTGGGGCATGACTTCGGAAACACCCAACTGGTGATTTCCGGGTCTGCAGACCTCGCCAGCGGTACCCCTGCATCCAGCAGGATACCCACATATTTGAAAACTGCCCGAAGGTACCTCCCTTCAGCAGTTTGCTTGCTTTGCCGGATACCTGAATTTTTAAGCAAACCTGGTCCACTGCAGGTCAGTTCTGCCGTGACTGGTGATGGTTTAACGAAGGCGAACGGTCTTTCGACCGTACAAGAGCGGCAGCGGTAGCACTACCCAGCGCCTCCACCAGTTGTAACAACCAACTTGGGTCTGCCACAATACCCCAGCAAATCTACCCCGACTTACCAGATCCTGACTCTGTTAGGGGCCGGGATCGAAGTGTAGACTGCTCTTGTTTTGTCCGGTCCCTGGGTGGCTACGGTCCGGAGTCGCCCCTTGCCGCAAGTAATTGCCGGATGTAAATGAGCTAATACACATGTGATATTTAAAATAGATTTTTTATTTTTTAATGAAACAGAAAGTTTTCCCGAACATCCCCCTTTATACGGTCTGTATTTGCCAATTTTGATTTTCACCCGATCACCCAACCCGAGCCTTTATTTCTGAAAGCTTCTATCGAACTTAAAATCTGCATTTCACATTCTCGCAAGTAGTTTTATTTCTGAGTGATGGATGATAAGCTTCATGTTACTACAAAATTAAGAATCATTGGTTTCGTAAGTCATTATTGCCTCATTGTTTTTGTAAATGATTTTTTACTTTATAAAATGAATGCACAAACATAATTGAAATTTAAATCTCATTTTATTAGACCCATCCCTCCAACAAATTCATCATATTATTATAGATATATATTGGAAATAAACTCTCTGATCCTGAATATTATTCCCATTCATATGTTTTAAGGTAGGTAATACCCCTAAACCCTATTTTATGTATAACAAAAGCATCTGATAAAAATGTGACCATTCCATTTTAGCATTAAATTGTGAATAACAGAGATAACAATTTTTTTAGCATATCCAAATAACATGCACATTGAGAAAATGTTTTCTTGAGTTATCCGGCTCTCCGCATATGAAACAATTCATTTTTGAAAATCAAATCCCAGTTTACCTAATACAGTAGGAACTTGATTAAGTTTTGTAATTAATTGAGGATAGATATAACTTGGGACACAAAGCCCCTTTCGTAAATTTATTTTCTATACTAGATTTGCGAATATCGATGAACCAACTCTCATTACTTTCTAGAATACGCACCTTTCAATTGTCCTCGACGGGGATAGTTTCATGAACTTTGAAGTCCAGCAAAATGTTCTTTTCTTCTGATTTACTGAGATGACGTCCAAACTATTCTTTGATCGTCCGTTCTGTTACAGCTGAAGAGGACCTGGCATCCCAGATCGCATTCACTTGATGTTTTGTGGTAATAGTAGGGCAAGTTATTTCGGTTTCTACCGTCAACTCTTATCAATATTTTTTCAAAATTTTTCAAAGAAACAATATGGCCTTTGTAAACTTTGAAAATGTATATAGGATCACGAATAACACATGAAAATTACTCATCAAATAAAATGGAGATGCCTGTTTCTAAAGTTCTTTTGGAGTATAAAAAATCCACACTCAATAATGATGCCCTTATTGTTCTGCATTGTGTTGAGTTCTTTTGATGAAAATAGTTGATGATGATCAGTTTTTAAAGAACAAAGTGTTTTACAGATTAAGCTGGCAAATAAAATAGTGACCGGAGTAAACAAAATATGTTTGAAGTGTTGATTCTGGTAAAAGTAGGATGATTCAATGCCAATAGTCTTCACTGAGGAAATTCAGAATTAAAGTTGATGTGTGAATTTTAGGATCAAAAGCTATTCTTTTTATGCTCAAAATTGCCCCCTAGTGAAATAGCATACAATGAAGACTCAAAACATGTCACAAAAGATGTCAACGTAAAATAGGGCCAGGTTATAAAAGACGTCAATGCAGAACCTGGGAATAGTAACCAATAATATCAATGTAGATAATGGTCATAAATATTAAAAGTAATTCACAGTAAAAGAAAAATAATGGTAAACATTAAATACACAATCATAAAAAAATGAAACAAACAAAATTAAGGATGGTATACATGAAAAAAAAAATTAGTAAATTCCTCTACACATTGGACAAGGTGCATATTTTTTTGTTGTACACTATACAGCACACCATATGTAAGGAAGGTTCATGAACAACCTTAACACCCTTTGTTTTATATATTATACATGTGTGTGGAAGAGCAACTTCATTGTCCTCTGCATTACTTTCTAGAAGCATGTTTAAATTGGATGATATTTGGCAGTGATCCTCCGCAAAAACGTCAGGCAGCTCTACTTCTATCACCCTATCAAATGCAGCCTCCACTAAAAAATGTGAAAATCAGTCTCAATTAGTAATGGTGAAAAAACAAACTGCAAATACACCTTGATGTAGCCATTACTGGTTGCCTGCACATGATGCTTAATGAACTGGAAGAACTTCCTATCAATTTAAAATTGGCATTTAATATAAATATCAGTTCAAGAGTAACCTAAGGGTAGGCTTTTAGCAAGTAAGTTATAACTTGCAAGATTCTTGAGAATATGGATTAGGGAATCAGGTGTGTAATAAAATTTGATTTGCTGCAATTGAATGTATTATATTCAAAGGGAGATTGGTATCACAGAGAATAAATGTATTTTGCAAAAACATTTTATGCTGCTTTTATACTAAATGGTATTTCTGTCACAGACCAGCTGGGCTGCTTGTAGTCATTATTGTAACATTCCCGTTTCTGTGGGGATAGCAGAGAGATCTTTGCTAGCCATTCGGAAGTGTCGAGTGAATGTTGATGATTAAGTCTTTCGGTCGATTGGCTCCTGTGTTGTATACTTAACCACCAGGGACACAAAGGGCGGTACCTCGGGAATCCTGAGGTAGAAAATAGTGTTGAGATGTCCTCTTACACGTGGCTGCTGGAGGCTTTGTTGTCCGGTTGAATCATTGGCTATGTGGCGGCTATAACATTAAGTCCCACTCCCAAGAAATGACAGAGTCCACACATAGAAGTTTATATTTCAATAAGATCCTTTATTTCAAAAACAGCAAGTTGCTGTGGACTGAGAGTATCAGTGGTGTGTCTAGTCTGTAGATCTAGCCAGTCTGATCTTTCAATCCAAGCGGTCCTGTTTATATACTCTTAATACAATACAAACATATGATCGCTAAACAAAGGTGCCAGTTGTGTCCAAGTCTCTTGGACACAACCAGGACCTTCAATTAATTTTATTAATTACAATACGAAAACATCTATAAGATGTAATATTTATAACAATCAAGAAGGATCTTCGTTGATCCTTCCAATAACAACTTTCTAAAGATTCTCATGTCTAAGAGTTCTGCATCGTTGGTTTCTATAGGATACGTCCTATTAAACCAACGATACAACCCTCTTGTTCATTATTCTCATCTTGGAGGACAGGGAGTCATCGTCTCGATGGCCTCCCAGCCACCCCCAAGTATGAGGTGAGAATCTCCGTTACATATTCTTTATTGATTACAGGATGTTTAACCAAATGACGAACAAAAAACGATGTACTCGTTACATAATTCAAATTCAGGTTTATTAGATATTTAGAAGTGAGCAGGATTTTTTATCATCTGCTAATAGTATTATTATAAATATTCATGAGTTTAGTACTATTTCTAGCTTTACTGTTATTAAAATACCCAGATCTCTTTGCTCCAGTGCTCAAATGTACTGTATATGAAATAATTGTTAGTGGTAAAACCCCAAAAATGAAAAAATACAACTACTCACATACATTGACACTTCTCTTCCAAGAGCCTCTAAAACATATCCTACAGATGTATTTTCATTGATATTGTCCTGTGATGTTATTTTAGATGAATTATAGAGCAAATTCACATAAGTATAAGTGCATATACAGTATGATGTAATGTAGCAAAAACAACAAAATAACTAATGTTTGATAAGAATTCAGCAATTATGTATGCAACCAATATAAATGATTTTTTCGTAAAACCTTCTGTATACAAGCAACCTTGATTTATACATTATGGTACAGAATAAAACAATATAAAATTCAAGTTCTTTTCAATGTAAAATTAATTTTATTTTTGTATTTTTAAGTCATGTGTATTTTTATAAAAAAAAATAACTGGCCTTTAATAAAACTTCCGCAGTTAAGTTTGTAAACAGTATAATTGTTTTTGGTAAAATAGCATGATATTAATTAAATAAGTAGTCTTGGTTTTTAGATTTTCTTCTTTGCATTATAAATAATATATGTCAGCCCCATTTTTTATTTTTCTGTTTATAATTAAAAGCTAGAAATAACCAATGAGAGGTAAAAATTGGTCAATACAAAGTTTTCTCTCTCCAGAAATTTATTGTGCTATCGTTATTTCCTGCCCGAGTGTAGCAGGAATTAACAGGTTTTGTTTTTGGTTCTTGAAGCTAATGAAAGCTTGAATTAAAATAAAAAGAAAAAGAGACTTTTTTAAGACAAATAAACATAAAATTTAATACGATTATCTCCCCAAAACTTATTCGTAGTTTATTAGTAATAGTGAAAAATAAAATGTGGTTTTTCTTCCCTGTTCATGATGATTCCAGGCAACAGCAGTCCTGGGCACTTCTATGGCACTCCTGTTTCTTTTTGTGCACTTTTCCTGCCTTTTCACTTCCCCTTCCACCGTTAAGTTCATTTTTTTGTTTCTCGAAAAAATCTTCCGTTTTTCTCTTACACACAAGGTTTATTTTTCTTGTGTTTTTTTGCTGTGTGCAACATAGGCGCCATGTGCAACATATTTGCATACGCATAATTTGCACTTTACGGTGAGATGTTGCATTTTGATATTGCTCTTTAACCTTTTGCAATGGAAGTTTCATTTGAAAATGTAAACTCATTTTATTTTTATTGGAAGTTCTGTCAATGTATTGTAAATTGATGATCATCTAATGTGCTAAAGTTTATGCAAAACTGGCATTAATAGCTTGTTGTTTATTAGAGATGATATTTTAGCTTCGCCATTTTGCATAGTGCACAAGTCGACATTGACAGTAACGAAAATGGTTTCTTAGCTGTAAATCTCTTTTTCATCTTTCTTGTTTTGACAAATAAAAAGAAATACACTTTCAGTTATTTTAAACATTAGTTAATTGTAAATTTGGCTGAATGCCACAAAGATACAAGTGTAACGTCCCGCCGGACCGTTACAATACCCCGGTAAGCAAAACCCCCAAAACAGATGTAAAACTTACCGCAACCGGCTCCTTACGGGGACGGGACCGTACCCGTAGCCGTCTCCCACACGGTGTTCCCCTTGGGATGTGTCGGCTCCACGGAGCCACCCTCGACGGACACGACGAAAGACCACGCCGCCACGCCGAGAATATCGCGGTAGAACACCGGTTCTACCGCGAGCCGACACGAGTACCGGCCGTAAGAGGACGGAAAAAGACGGTGGAGTTTCCCCAAACCAGAAACCCACCCCCTCGCGGTAACTCCCCAAGAAAGTGACACGGACACAAAGTAAATGATGATTAAAAGCAGTGTTTAATTACACTTACGTTGACAGATGAATATTTACACACTTGGCTGGGAAATATCCCTCCAGCCAAGAGAAGTATACAAAAAACCAAGGCACAGTGGCCACCAAGCAAAAGATGAGGTAGATGATGTACCTGGACAATGGAGGTCCACTTGACCTCCATCCACAGGTCAGGTCTCCACACAAGTTCACAACCAACTGCCCCGATCCTGTGGTTGACTAGGCCACAGGAAACCTCCAGGCAACTCCACCTGGAGGGGACAGAGGTCACTTCTGACCTCTCACCCATAGACTTCATGGTGAGAGGTCTGCTGGCACCAAAATGGCGTCCGTCCCAACAGCCTACTGTAGCTGTCAGGCAGACCACCATAGGGAAATTCGTCTGCTCCACCAAAATTAAAATTGGAGCAGACCAGGTTGCCACACAAGTCAATTGTTTATTATTGCCTTGTGATTTGCATTTGGTTTTTCTCATTTGTGGATTATTCTATGCCATGACTGCCTAGACATCTGGACTTCTCTCTACAAAGGTCTTGTCAGGTGTGTCTTTTACACATCTGACACTATTATGAAGTACTCCTATCAAACTGGTTGATCTTGGCTGCTATGCTTGAAGTGATTCTATAGAGGCATGAACAAAAATGAAGAAAAAAAAAAAGGTGTAAACAAAATGATACTAGTATTAAACATGTAGTTCAGCTGCTTTTTTCTTTTTCTTTTTATAGAAATAAACAGAGAGGTAAAAAGACTGGGTCACTTTTTCTTTCTATTTTAGTTATGATCAAGCATTAAAAAAGGATATGGTGTAGAATTGTCTATGGAACAATGCATAAAAGCTTATTAACTGGTTGGCCTTAAAACAATTGGTGCAGAAATGACTTCATGATAGTCTATGGGAGATTGGAATATGGTGGTCAATCTGTCTAGGGGAAAAAATGGCACAGAAATGTATTTCCCTATACTACTATAACACTAGGGTGACCTGTTTCCTAAACTTTCAAAAAAATTACAAAATTAATTTTATTGCATTCTTGAATATAGAAATGTTCACAATATATCTGTCAAACATGTTAATTTTTCAAAAAAGTGATAGAGACTTGAATTGAAAATGTTCAGATAATTTTTTTTTGAGGACAGAGTACAAAATTATGCTTTTTGAGGACAGAGTACAAAATTATGCTTTTTGAGGACAGAGTACAAAATTATGCTTTTTGAGGACAGAGTACAAAATTATGCTTTTTGAGGACAGAGTACAAAATTATGCTTTTTGAGGACAGAGTACAAAATTATGCTTTTTGAGGACAGAGTACAAAATTATGCTTTTTGAGGACAGAGTACAAAATTATGCTTTTTGAGGACAGAGTACAAAATTATGCTTTTTGAGGACAGAGTACAAAATTATGCTTTTTGAGGACAGAGTACAAAATTATGCTGAATGAGGACAGAGTACAAAATTATGCTTTTTGAGGACAGAGTACAAAATTATGCTTTTTGAGGACAGAGTACAAAATTATGCTTTTTGAGGACAGAGTACAAAATTATGCTTTTTGAGGACAGAGTACAAAATTATGCTTTTTGAGGACAGAGTACAAAATTATGCTTTTTGAGGACAGAGTACAAAATTATGCTTTTTGAGGACAGAGTACAAAATTATGCTTTTTGAGGACAGAGTACAAAATTATGCTTTTTGAGGACAGAGTACAAAATTATGCTTTTTGAGGACAGAGTACAAAATTATGCTTTTTGAGGACAGAGTACAAAATTATGCTTTTTGAGGACAGAGTACAAAATTATGCTTTTTGAGGACAGAGTACAAAATTATGCTTTTTGAGGACAGAGTACAAAATTATGCTTTTTGAGGACAGAGTACAAAATTATGCTTTTTGAGGACAGAGTACAAAATTATGCTTTTTGAGGACAGAGTACAAAATTATGCTTTTTGAGGACAGAGTACAAAATTATGCTTTTTGAGGACAGAGTACAAAATTATGCTTTTTGAGGACAGAGTACAAAATTATGCTTTTTGAGGACAGAGTACAAAATTATGCTTTTTGAGGACAGAGTACAAAATTATGCTTTTAGAGTTTTGAAAATTCTTTTTGTAAACCGTAACAAGGTTAATTTTAATATACTTTTTTCCTCTTCAAATATTTGTTAACTACACATTACATAGGTTGTAAATTAAGTCCTTGTGTTTCTTTTTCTCTTTTGTTTTATCTCAGCTTGAAACTAAATAGTAGACACAGGTTTAATCAATTATATGGTTTTGGTCTCATTATAAAGTTTTTTGCCATCGCATTTGTAATTTTATTTTCTGTATGAAAATGTAATCTTTTCACTAGAAAAATTAGGCCAAATAGTGATTATTTTCTAAGAAGTAATTTATTTTGAATTATTGGAAAATACATGAAGGGTCAAAGAGGTATATTACTGTTAATAACTTCATAAACTGCATGCAAAATTGCAAGAAAATAACCATCATGAATAAACTGCAGTCTTTATTCACCACATGTGATCTTAAACAAGTTAGCTGAGCTTTATTGGGAAGTATTACCTGACACACAATTTTATCCACCTGATTTCATTTAAAAAAAAGTTCAACACATTGGATGATGTAAACTTTTCAATAGACATTCACATATGTGAAGTGAGAGCATTTTCTTGAAATGGAATAAAAAATGAACCTTGAGATGTCATGATTACATGTATAAGGCCAGTGCATAAATGAATAAGTGATTTAAGAAAATTGTACAATTTAATAATAAAAAATGGGTATTTGTATCATCAAAAGGGTAGACCTGTACATGGTGAAAAATGACAAAATCTCTTTTCAAAATGCATATCACCATTGCCATCTTTTAATGGATGGATGATGATACACATGTGTTGGGGGTTTGATCTCGTACTGACATAACACGACAATGCTACGACACGTATTTTCTGCCAATTGTTGTATTTGTATCCTTCTTGCTCACATGTTAACCATACTCGAAGATGGAGTGACAGAAGACGGCTGATGGCAGTGGATTTTCAATGACTCTCTGCTGAAGATGAAGGTTCACCAGAGAGGTGGACCACCATCAACTGGATAATCACATTGTAACAAAGGATCTCTTTGCCTCCTTGCCCTATGGTGCCGCTGATGGTTGTAAATAATGAAACATGGTGAGACCACAAAGTTTCTTATTACACACTTTTATTCATCTTTAGGGAAGAAACACAAGAACCCCAAAGATGAACATTGCTTTAAAGAATTGTCTATGGGCCCATATTTTGTGACAGGTGTGACGACCCAGTTTTGCTCCTTTGTGAGCAAAACTAAATTCCCATTGTCGTCTGCTAGGTACCTGTAAATTGGGTGCCAGGCAGACGACAAAATGGCCAGCAAGGGTCCCTGTCCTTCCCCAGGTGGAGCAGCCTGGGGGTGATATATATGGCGGCGGCCATTATATCTGGGCAGTGAAGTGAAACCCTTGATGCTGTGTGCAGGTGTTGCTCTCATCATTTTTCAACAGGTGGCCAAGATGGCCACCATTCTTCACTTAGTTTTATTGTGTGTGGAGGTGTTTAACCTCACCTCCTGGCTAGAATAGCCAGGAGATTCATCTCTGGTAGAATTTTACAAGCAGATATTGCCTCTTTTATAAGTGAGTGTTTTATTTATTCCTTGAATAAATTATCCTCTATTTATTTTCACTGAACCACTGGTGTCCGTGTCTCTTATTTATTACTTAAATAATACTGGGGAAGTTACCGCGGGGAGGGTGGGGGTTTACCGGTGGGGTTACACCAGTCCTTCACCGTCCTGGTCCGGCATGTTTTACGTCTTGTCGGCCGGTGCTTCGCGCGCGGTTTATCCACGGTAAGATCCATCGGGGATTTACCGTGGATTCTACATCTTGTTCGGCGGCCACTCGTTCGTCGACTGGCGGCGTAGGAACCTCCGTCCGGCGCTACCCGTGGACACGGACGGGTACAAGAGGAGGGCTGGTCAGCACTTCGACCCGTCCCAAGGAGGTCAAGCGAAGGTAAATTAAGCGAAATTTACCGTGGGCATTGTAACGGCCGGTCGGGTTGTTACACAGGATCAATGTAACAAAAGCATGAACAGATTTCAGATCCTCACTCCGTGAGGTATTCCTCCACTCATAGGTTCATACGCACAGGTAAGGATGGACAAGGAGAAGTCACACCCCCACACCAGCATTTTGTCGATCACAATATACAGGGTATTACAACATGTATAGAACTGCTAAAAGCCCCTTTCTAAACCCAAGGATTCTACAAGAAGGATAGGTCAGTAAGAAAACCCCAAACACAAATTGCTGGATCCAGATGTGTTTTAGTGAATCTGGTCCTAAGTGCATTCCACAAATTTAGAGGGTATTTTTGAAGGTCGACACGATGCAGGCTTGTCATCTCAGTTAACATCATTGCCAAGGATTAGGCAACTCGCAGCTCTTGATTCCTTGTCTGTAACAATGTTTTTTTATAAATTTGTTCATCATCTGAAAACTGCAGAAGGCATTGAATCCATGGATTGACATTTATGGTATCAGGATCCCGATGAGGCAGTGATGCATAAAGGAAGGCTCTCCCATGAGGACAAATCCATGTGTTAATGATGTCTTCATCATGGTGAAGACACCATATTTTAATGATAGATGCAGGAGTACAACTTGACCATTGCTTCCAACCAGTTCTAGTTGTAATAATACAAGTGCATTATGGATGGTCACATCTATTATGGTAGCCTGTGGATAGTGTAGTGATGAACACCTTGGCATTCCAATAGTGAGTCCAATATGTAAGTTATCGGTTTTCCAGGCCCCTATTTTTCATTTAGTATCATTTATGCCCATATTCCTGAGTTCAGTGCATAGCATCATGACAGGAATATCGAATGTTTGTTGGGCATGTTTCCTTTGTTGATGATGTACAGTGAGGTCAAGGGCTTGTATTTCTTGCAGTGACTGCTCCAAGCGAGCCACAGTCATGTTGAGCCTCTGCATGCTCTTTCACCAATGTTACCACACACACTTTGTATCTCGTAGCTCTTGTGTAAGGCTGTCATATGCACTTGCCATTTCCAAATGTTTAGCTCTTTCTTTCACTAATTCATTCTTCAGATAAGGAAGTTTTTCAAGATGGTCTTCATTGCTATGGAGGCTATAAGGATGGTCGACATGTTCCTCCATCACTGGCAGCTTCTTTTGGCTACCAGCCATGTTGTTCGCCTTGTTTTCAGTATTCATCTTTTTTCACGATTAAAGACTTCGGATATTTTTTTCGATGGAGCTTCATCCAACAAACAAAACACTCATCTTTGGGCAACCTTTTCTAAACATATTCCTTTTGTGAACTTTGTTGACAAGAAGAGGAGCCACTTTAAAATGTTTACCTATCTTGCTGCTTCTTGAAGAGCATGATTGTTTTGATATAGGTGGTAACGCAACTATCTAGATAACAAAAGTAGATTATTAGCGGCTTACAAAATAGTAGTATATTCCATTTCATTTTGGTAGTA
The DNA here is from genome assembly GCA_036925085.1 of Brachycybe producta. Taxonomy (NCBI): domain Eukaryota; kingdom Metazoa; phylum Arthropoda; class Diplopoda; order Playtdesmida; family Andrognathidae; genus Brachycybe; species Brachycybe producta. The sequence goes on along the minus strand of JAUPFP010000001.1, from coordinate 13,940,064 downwards.
TTATTTCACGGTCTCCCCGTTCACATTGGTTTAGGATGGGATTCAAACCTTCATTGTTTGAAGTGGAGGGAAGTCCTCGCGAGTACTTGAGACAGTATGTTCCTCTTCTTCCTTAACCCTTAAATGCATGAAAAAAATGTCAGACTACCACATAACATTTGTCGTTGACCCATGATAAAAAAATGGGAAGAGACAAAATTTGAATGCATTTTAATAGCACTATATGTAATTTGAACACAAAGAAAATAAAAGAACAGTTGAAAATCATTTTAGGAAACACTTGCAGTTGATGCAAACTGTTGTTTTAGTTGTGAAGGAATGTGTATTGCAGTCATGCTTATCACAGATTTCGCATAAAGTACTTGTCTTTCTGTCTTTCGAAGAAGGACAAATAGAACATTTTTTGCGTTTTGATGTGTTTGCAGTACCTTGTGATGTGCTTGTCATTGCTGGTTCTACACCACATCTTTTCATTGCATCACAAATTGGTTTTTGTACTCCATGTAGGTTTTCACTTCTTTGTTGAATCCAAGGTAAAATCAAATTGCATTCCAAGATCAGTGAGAAACATACGGCGTTTGTGGGAATATTTTTCGTTCCATGTTGGGTTTTAGATGCAATATGTTCTTGAAAAATGCAAATGGCTATCGTTTTGTTCTGCACTGTACAGAATATGAATGATGCAATTGGTCAACAGTATCCACTGCTCCTTTTGTGGAATTGTAAAAGAGAATAACTTCTGGCTTTTTTGAAACAGGGTCAATGGCTGCGTCATTATGCATTGTTGACATCAGTATGACTGATTTGTTTTTTTTGGAACAAACAAATAAATCATTGTTTTTTCATGAAATGCAAATGGTGCAAAATGGTCTAACATATGTAATTCTCTTCAAGTAAAGTTCTTTAGCCATTTGAAAATAAGAAAAGAAATTATCTGCTTTAATATTTACCACAGAATTGAACAGTGGAGTTGCTAGTCTCTTTACCAAATTGCTGGCAAAATTCTGTTCAGGAGATGCACCAGGCTGTCATCCAATGTATGGTTCACCATTGAAAATGTACCTTGATTGAGAAACACAGCAAAAATATTTTCATCCCATATTTGTCAGGCTTAGAGGGAAGATATTGCCTGAAAGGGCACCATCCTCGGAAAGGAACCAGTTGTTCATCAATTGATACAGAATCAGAAACATTTTACGAGTTTCTGCACGTTGAAATGAAACTTTCCCAAATTTCTCTGATTGGAGCAAACTTATCTTTTGCTCGACCTTCTGCACGTGTGTCTTTAGAATCAAATCGCATGTTCGCAAGAATCAATTCAAATTGATTTATTGACATAGTTGCTGTAAAAACTGGTCTACCAAATGGTTCTTGGGACCACAACACATGTACAGCTTCATGTTGCCCTTTCTACACACCAGCCAAGTACAACAGTCCAATTACCCCTTTCAGCTCTGAGAGTGAGATGTCATCCCATTTTTTGAGTCAATTTTTAATTCAATTCAATTCAATTAAATACACCTGCAATCAGCTCAAAAGCCATGTGGCAGGGGGGATTGCTCCCAATCACGACTGATTGTCATTATTTAAAAATAAGACATCATCATGAAATTGAAATCGTCCTAACAAAGAACTATTCACAGGAAGAGAATTCCATAGTCTAATAACAATAGGAAGAAAATACCAAAAATATGCATCAGTTCTAGCCATTAATTCTTTGAAAGTCTTTGAATGCCCAAATCTACCTTTACAAGGATTTTTAGTTAGTAAACCATTAAGCACGGTAATGTTATCACAAGACAGCAAATGTCCCAGAAGAGCGAGGCTTTGCTCATTTCTTCGGCCTGCTAATGATTCTCATTCTAGCTTTTGGAGCATAGACGATACGCTGTCAGTATACGCATACCATCTCTTTACAAATCTTGCAGCCCTACGCTGCACCATTTCTATTTCTTGTTTTAGGTTATTTCTAAATGGGTTCCAAATTGGGGAACAATATTCTAAGATAGGTCTAACTAAGGTAAAATAACAGACCTTTACATTTTCTTTACAATGTTTAAGGGTGCGTTGGACAAACCGCAGCCTTTGATTAGCTTTGGCAACTGCTTTGGTTATATGATCTTTCCAAAGCATGTCATTGGACAAGGTTAAGCCAAGATATTTGATGGTATCAACACGGGCTAGCTGAACATCTCCCATTGTGTAATCTACCATGCACGATTCTCGCTTTTGGGAAACTCGCATAACATTGCATTTACTCCTATTCAGTTGTAAATGCCACTCAGAGCACCACTCTTCAACACTGTCTAGATCTCTTTGGAGGACTTCACTATCCTCATTATCTCTAATCCTCCTGTAAACAACAGCATCATCTGCAAACAAACGCATCGTACTGTTACATCTGTCTGCTAGATCGTTTATGAACAGAAGGAAAAGCAGTGGGGCCAAGGATGCTACCCTGAGGTACACCAGATGTTACTTTAGCCCAGTCTGACACAGCACCATCAATTTCGACTCGCTGTTGTCTATTTGATAAGAAAGATGATGTCTACGAAATTACTTGTTTATTTAGGTTAAAAGTCATCATTCTTTTAATTAGTAGTGAATGCTTCACTATATCAAATGCTGTTGCAAAATCTAAAAATACCAAGTCAACTTTGCCCTTACTATCAAAGCCAGATTGTATGTCTTGGATGAATAGTGCTAACTGGGTATCACATGATCTGCCTTTTCGAAAACCATGCTGGTTTTTATGAATTAATTTATGGGTTTTTAAATGCTTGATTGTATTAGAATAAATTATATGCTCGAGAGTTTTACAAACAATGGAGGTCAGAGAAATGTTTCTATAGTTCTTTGGACAATTTGTATCTCCTGTTTTAAGGATTGGGAAGATATTTGCTTGTCTCCATGCCATAGGCAGTATACCACTATCAAGGGAATCTTGGAAAAGTTTACTTAAAAAAGGGCTAACTTCTGTGGCCAGCTCCTTTAGCAATCTTGGCGAGATTTCATCTGAACCAGCTGATTTATTAACATCTAGGTTACAAAGCAAATTTTGTAATCCAGTGGAGTTTATGATTATTATGACATGAGATAAGGTGCCAAGTTGTGGTTCCTCATTGCCATCATTGGCATCAAAGACACTTTGGAAATAATCGTTACGTGTGCTTGCAATAACCTGTTTGTCAGTACAGACATCACCAAGTGGTGTTATAATTGAAGTTATATTATTTAGAATTTTGTTGAGATTTCTTACATATTTCCAGAACAACTTGGGATTTTTATGGAGTGATGCCCCTAAGACATTATTAGTAAAGTTTAAGTGTTCTTTTTTAAGCAAGCTTTTCACAAGACATGGCTGGGAATTAAACTGCAATTTAATAGTATCATTCATGTTAATCTTCATTTTAGATCTAAATTTGCATTGTTTACGAAGAGCGCGGCGTATCTCAGTGGTGTACCAAATTGGTTCCAAGCTTGATTTTACATTTTTGAATGGGATGCATTTATTTATGCCATTAGAAATGACACTGACAAACAGCTCCCTGCAGCGATGCAGACACTTCACAGGGCTGTTACGGAAGCGTGCAATAAAATGGCTTGCACACTTCCGCTCTGCTTACAAGGGACAAGAAATCACCTGGTCGATTATGAAGGAGGGAATCATCGCCGAATTGAGAATGATAAAACTCAATCGATTCCTAAAAAGAAACAATTTGGCGTTAAAATTCCATCAAACAATGAATTAACGTCCAAATTGTGTAAAGGAGCGGCAAAAATTCAAATTTGCCGCTATGCCGAGCGCCGCCTGGTGGGAGAAAAATGAGAAAGAGACTTTCTTGATAAAAGCTCCTCCCACTTCCGGCCGGAAATTGGAATTGCAGGCCCCACAGAACCACGTGAGGAAGAGACCGCCATTTTGGACGCCACTTCAAATCTAGTTTCTGCAAAGAAAGGACACGATCAACGTTTTTTTAAGAAAAAGGAAGTGACAACCTCCAAAACAAACAGTTTTGAAAAAAACAATGTCGGAATTCATGGATAAAGGAGCATCTAGGCCAGAGGATACAGCAGAAGTGGAGCTGTTTATGGAAACAGGCGAGATGACGCCGGACTGGCTGAAAATGCTATTTGGAGAAGAAGACGATGATAACGCCATCGCTGCAGGGGCCCCTCCCGGCAGCAATGCCATGCCTTTATCGCCTATCAAGATTTTATTGTATTATCACTTTTATGCAGAGTGAAATCTTGTCAAAAGGGTTTTGTTTCATTTTTTTGACTTAATGCGGCTGCTTACCAGGGTGAACTTCAGGGACGAACTTCAGGCTAGTAGGGGGGTGAAATGATCAGCCCAGGAGCGCTCCTGGCTCACTTAGTTTTTTTTGTGGATTGTTTGTTTGTTTTAAATTGGCCTGGAACTTTGTCAAGCCTCTGTACTAATGTACAGAGGATTGACCTAGTTCTATCAGCTGACGATGCCAATATCCTGTCTTGGGTCACCTCTTGGGTCTTGGGTCTCTTTCTCTCCCAGTCCTACCTCTAAATACAAAAAGATCATACTGATAAGCAGTAGCTTGAAGTCAATGGGGTTGTATTTTTCGTGGAATATTAGAGTTAAATAGCGATGAATCACTTTTCTATATTTTGTTGACCACTGGTCAATCATGTTGATTGTCCAGTTTGGTTTTTACTTTCGATTATGCCCGATCAGAGAATACTGAGAAAGTGTTCTCAGTATTCTCTTTTTGGGTATAAAAGGCCGTGTATTTGTGTGTGTCATTCTGTAAATAGAGAATCTATGCCCAATTTGGGGTAGACCTCAACGAATAGAACTGTAAATAAACGAATGTTATGCTTTAAAATTGCCAAGTCTTATTTTTTATACTTAATTTAGAGAACGAATGTTCTAAAATCGCCATCATCTCGAATTGATAATCCGGGTGAAAACCCGAATCACCACTTCTAGATGAAACTTCAAGGGACAGCACGATCAACTAGCTTTTAATGGGTGAAAGCCTGAGGGGTAGCAGACAGCTAAAAGATCCATTCTTACTGTAAAAGTTCAACAAGGAAGCACTTGTGAGGAATAGGAAAAGGGATTAATTTGTTCTCTTCCTCCCGAACCAGGATAAAATAAGCGGCTTAGCCAACCGCTTTTTGGTATATTTTATTCACCACAAGGTGGTTCGTTACAATTCATAGTATAGAAGTGCATATAAGTGATGTTTTTGGATGTAAAATACTATTCACTAGTGGAGACTGTAATAGCCACAGTTCATTTTCGACCATGTTCTATTTTTCATAAATAACAATGAGAGTATCATATCATTGCGGATCTTCAAGTGATCCCTGCTATGACTATCATACACAAGCTGGTTCTTCATTACCTGTATTTGAGGGTGCAAGGTATCAACGAGGACATGGATTTTTTATCCTTGTTTCGTTTTGCATTACCCTTACTAAAGAAAGGGGCATTCTAAGCAAATAAACAACTGTTGAAATCAGGTTCAAACATGATATCAGATATGGAGTCTGGAGAATCTTTTAAGTCTTCATTAAAAAGACGTGGTACTGAAGCAGGTCAAGATATTCTAAAGAATATCACAGGTGGAGCAAAGCGTAAGAGAACCATCAAAAAGTCACAGAAAAAGGAAACTGCCTGCAGTGCTAAGAAGACACCAATAAGGAAAGCATCTTTAAACCATCGTAGAAGCATAGTCATAAATATTGACAAGAAAAACACCAAAGAAACGTCAAAGCTTAAAAACATCTAAGAGAAATCTAAATAGTTTCGAGAATATTTTTCCAAAATGAGTGGATTTCTAGTACATCACGATTCAAAAGAAGCACTGAAATCTGAGTTGAACCTTCTGACTGTACCTAGCACTCAAACCAGTAATCGTGATGATTGTATTAAGGAATATCATCCAGTCAATAGCATCAAAGATCAATATACAATAAATTCAACATTTTAGGAAATGCTGATGAATATATTGATCCATCTGATATTTTTCTAAATGTGAAAGCAAGAATTTTGAAAGCAGATGGAAAAACATTAGATACTACTTGTGAAGTTACACCAGTCAATGGATTTTTTCACTCACTTTTTAGTGAAATTACAGTGAGTCTTGGTCACACGATTATTAGTTCAACAGATTACGGGTATAAAGCTTATTTATCAACGCTTCTTAACAATGAGGACCTAGAAAATAACTCATACCTATCACTTGAAATTTTCTATAAAGATAACAAATCTGTATTTAAAGACCGTGATCCTACACAAGATGAAAAAACCTGATGGGTTATTCAAACGTTATGAAAGATGTAAATCGAGTTCAATTATGGACATGTTTGGTCATCTTCATTCAGACATTTTTCACCAGAAGATACTTTTGCCTAATATGCTTGATCTTTCCATCAAAGTAATATGCCAGAAAGATTCTTTTTGTCTCCTAAAACCTGAAAGTGACAAAAATGATTACAAAGAGGATATTAGATCTGCTACACTTTGTGTCCAAAGTTCTACCCAACCCTGCAATTGTGCAAACACATATAGCTAAATCTCTGGAAAAAAAACTACAGATATCCTATCAATCGCATTAAGTGTATTGCATTCAGTGAACCAAGTGGTGGTCATGACATCAACATTAACATTTTTAATAGTGTATTACCAAGTTTTGTAATGTTTGGTATTGTGGACAGTGATGCAAGAGCAGGAAATATCCACAAGAATCCATTTCGTTTTCTACACAAGGATATGAGCTTTCTTGAGCTGCAAGTGGATGGCTCCCAATACTCTGGCATTCAATTTAAAGCTGATTTCCCAAGTAAAGAATATGGACGTCTGTATCAACAACTGTTTCTGGCAACTGACAAATATTATGGCAGAAAAGGTTTAGATATTTTGTTTGAAGAATTTGATGAGGGTTATTCATTGTATGCTTTTGACCTAACAAGTGATCAAAGTGCTTTTGAAGGAACATACTTTAGTCTCTCTAAAATGGATTGTTATGTCTAATAATGAAGTTTAGAAAACCATTAAACACCATGGTGAATGTTATTGTGTATGCAGTGTATTAGTCTATTATTGAAGTAGATCATCAATGTAATATCGTAGATTTTTAAAGACAATGAACACTAGACATCTTGAACATCTACTATTCTGTCACCCTGCAACTCGTTCAGTATTCGGTGGTGTACTTGCTCGTGATCACCTACCACTGAGAGCAAACCATAAAATCTACATTGTAAATTTAGACTAGTACTGAACCAGGATCACACTGGGTTGCAATCTACTATACTAGCAAGGGTACAGCAGAGTACTTTGACAGCTATGGAATTTCACCGTTTATGGAGGAGATAATACAGTTAATAAAAAACAATTCCATCGATTCAATTTATAATGTGAAAAGGTTACAACATTCACAAACTGTTGTTTGTGGACAATACTGTGTCTTTTATTCTATATTAGATGTAGTAATATATCAATGAAAAATGTTGTTTCTTCTTTTAATTATCGTAATTTTATATCCAGTGATAAGTTTATACACAAATTTGTTAATTCTTGTCTTAAAAAATATTTACCACTTTATGTTAAATAACAGTATATCTTATTTAAAAACTTGTTATTAATAAGTATTATGATTATATATTTTCTAATGTTCATTTATTTACTAATATTTAAATGTAATCAAAAAATTTTGAATGTATTTTTATTGAAATTCAGTTTTCTATTGTTTGAAATCTATGATTACCTCTAGAACTTAAGTTGAGTGGACCCTCTATAAAATTAGTAAAAAAAAGTCATACATAAAAAGCTTAGAAATTTCTAATATTGTAAAACCTGTATATAGAGGTTTGTTAAAATTAATTGAACATTTTTTCATTTTAAATAAAATTTTCTCAAATATTATTGGTGCGATTCGATCACCTTTTCTTATTTTATAGTCAGAGTTTCCAAAGTTTATTAATAGTGTTCCTATATTTCCTCTATAATTTGAGTCAATAACTGCCGAGAACATCGATTCCAAAGTGAAGAGCAATCCCAGACCTTGCACAATTCTTCCATAGCATAATGTAATATGCAGAATAGAGATCATATCCAGCATCTCCAATGTTCATCTTCTTAGGCATAAAACAGTTAAAACTTAATTTTTGAAAAATGATTCTGCATGCTAAACAAAAAAAACACAGTGTAAAACAGTATTTATTTGTGTTCATTAATTTTCTTTTATACAATTATACTTTTAAAGAAAAATATCCATGTGCAAGAGTGATTATCCTATTATCATTTACATACCTTTTATCATCAAATGCATTCAGTGCAATTTTATTAACTTCAAGAGAGTAAATATCATGTCTTTTTTAAATAATCTGGTTTTGTACTACTATAGTTGGCAAATGGAGCATGTAAGGCATCAACATACATTGTATGATTAAATACAGTATGTTTCTTTATACCTTTTGCTTTACATTTATATTGTTTGTTACTCAAAAGCACTGAATACATTTTAGCCTTAAGAGCTGCAAATTCTGTAATAAGCACACCATTCATTTCATCTATGAATTTACAAAACACATTTTTTATTCTTGGCAAAATATACAGGATGGTTTTTGGGATAATCACTTGTATCCATGTAATATTGGCATTGCTTCATATCATTATACAAATCTTTAGTTTTTATATGCATAATAAGGCTATCTGTATCAGTATACAATAATTTCATGTGTGTTCCTGGATATTTTGATTTTAATACATAATAAAAAAAAATTCATACATTAAATGTTTTGAAATTTCTAAAATAGTGAAGCCAGTATACAAAGGTTTATTAAAATGTATAGACCACTTTTTCATTTTGAAAATTGTTAAATTGTAATCAATAATTTGAAAGGATTCAATATTAGCTCTACTCATTAGCTTTAGACATTTACTTTTTTCTGTAACAATTTCTGCTTTAGTTTTTTTCCTTTGATCTTCCATAGTTTTTCCAAAAACCGCATTATTCATTAATTTAAAAAAATCTTTTTTTAAAATCATCATTTGCTTTTTACACATGCTAATATTAAAATCTATGTAAGGTTTTAACCATGATCCTTGTGTGAATTACAAAATGCTATGTATTTTGGTTAATTTCATTCCTAAATTTAAATAGCATTGTAGGTTTCTAGCATGAATCACATATTTTTCCTTATTGCGTAGGTTTGGTGCTAATTTTTTTGACTTGTATGTATCAGGACATTTGCCTTGCATATTTTCAAGTAATGACTTACTATAAAAAGATAACATGTTTAAACTTATATGTAATTGTTCTGGACAAAGTGGGTAATCACTATGGTCTGCATGTAAATTTGAAGGATACTCTAAGTCTACTTCAAGGATGTACCCTCATTTTCATTGATAGTGTTGATGTCAAATAAATCTACTACATCTTGTGCAAGCCAGTGAAAGTTTTTCATTAGCATAGGTTCACACATTGCTGTTGCATAAACGGAGTTGCAATCCCAGTAAGCTATGTATGAGTTCGGTTCCATTGGTTTATAGTCATTCAAATATGGATTGTTTGCTTTTGCAAAATGATGGCTAGCAACTGATACCCCACCACGAATTTCTTTTTCAATAAATAAATGCATATCATAATCAGTTACTAAATCAAGTTGGACTTTTTGTATATTTTAGGGCAGCTGAACATGCATACATGGGTAATGTGAAATAATGAGCAGGGTCAAGTCCAAAACTCTTGAAAGAAATATTTCGAAAATTTTCAAAAACGTCTGCTAAAATTAAGAAGTCACTCCTTAAGTACAAATCATGGTAATCACCCAAGGTCTTACAATGAAATGTATTCGAAACATTTTGCACATGAATGTAATCTTCATCTGAAATGACTTCATTGTTTAATGAATTGTTAAATCAATTAACTTTTTGAGATTCTTTGAAAAACCATGAAACACATTTAAATTTGTCTTTTGGTTGATTTTGAGCTAGTGTTGACAAAGATGCAGGTCCGTGGAGGTCCACTTGACCTCCACCCACAGGTCTACTCACTTCCAAGTCCCACAACCAACTGCCCAGTTCCTGTGGTTGACTAGGCCACAGGAAACCTCCAGGCAACTCCACCTGGAGGGGACAGAGGTCACTTCTGACCTCTCACCCATAGACTTCATGGTGAGAGGTCTGCTGGCACCAAAATGGCGTCCGTCCCAACAGCCTACTGTAGCTGTCAGGCAGACCACCATAGAGAAATTCGTCTGCTCCACCAAAATTAAAATTGGAGCAGACCAGGTTGCCACAATTCACTCTATTCGGATTAGTATGCCCATGTATTGGATATAGATGTGCTAATATACACCATTAAAAGCATTTATTATCTTTAGACTTGATGTTTAAAATTGCTTTTTTATTTACAAGTTTCAATGGAAGTTTAGTTGAACGCCCACCCCGAAATGGAGAATATTTACCAATTTTAATTTCCAAATTTTGAATAGAACTAATTGTCCACCCCAACCCTTTGTTTATAAAATACTCTATGGCTTTTATAATTTGTGATTTGCAGTCTTCTATAGAATGAGCTATTTGTTCTTTGGTCATAATTAATTTCATTTTGCTACAAAAATATGCAGAATTTGACTCATATGCTACAGTTGGTTAACTGTCAATATAGACAACTTTAGATTTTTGAAAAGTAAAACATAGACAGATCTGGAAGCGCAATCGCATGTTATTACTCCTTTCATTTAATAGTTCAAATAAGTCATTATTAACAGATTGCAAATAATAAATAGGATCAGTTATATTTATATTACTAGAATGTTCAAACACAGCAATTATACGATCAAAACCAGTTTTTTTAAAGTAAAACCATTTGTTAACAAAGCAGGCAAGTGGTGAATAGACTATATGATCTAGCCATTCTTGTTTTGAATTATAATGTGTATTGCATAACCTACATAATTCTTTTTGTTTAAACAACTCCATTATTTGAAATTAAATCCCAATTTTTTTAAAAATCAAAGGCAGATCTTGAAATCAGTGGTGGATCTAGGGTATTGGGTGTGGGGGGGGGGGGCATTTACAAAAAGAGGGGTGCCCAATTTAAAATAATTTGTACAAGAGACAATTATTACCTGGATGTATGTTACAGATTTATTATTTACATTGCTCTATACCACAATCATTACCAGTTTTTACCACTGCATGCATTAATTCACTTTTAAAACTTCTTTCGTCTCTTTTTCATTTCTGCAAAACGATTAATGACAGCATCAAAATTAACATTTTCTGCAAGGTTACGTTCAATGCTTAGTATTGCTAAACCAGATAATCTTTCATTCTTCATTGTGGCTCTCAGGTAACTTTTGATGAGTTTCAGACGACTAAAACTGTGTTCAGCTGAAGCTGAACTAACAGGCATTGTTAAATACATTTTATACAGACAGACCAGATTAGGAAATACATCTATCATGTCATTCTGCACCATGATTTCAATAACATTAGTAATTTTTACACTTTCTTTGGATTTGTTTGCAACTTCTGGAAAAACTTTACAAAATGTTTGATATTCAATTAGAGTGTACTCTGAATCAACATCTTCTGAGTACTTATCACAGAGTAGCTTTAGCTTTTCAATTGCATTTTGCTTATTCAAATTACATGGTTGTAATACTGAAAACAATGATACAGTAGATTTATAATCTTTAAACCTTTCTGCAAATTAAACCATAAATGTGTCAAGAATGGCAAAGTAAGTTTCTGTTTTAAATGCAACAACAGGATCAACAGCTCGCTCATCTCTAACCAGCTCATCATCCATTTTTCTTTTCCTTGCTACCCTCTTTACAGGAAATGAAGAAGAAATGTTACATTTATAGCACAAGTCTCTTGCTTTTGAAGCTGTAATTTCAAAAGCAGTATCATTTCGCAGTTCTTTTAGTCCACTTTCTGTACTTAATATCATTTCTACAGCAAAACTGATGTCGATGCACTTGCGTTGCAGTAAATTAGATAAAGTGTAAATGGCTGTGAGAAGATCATTCCAAAACAAAAGCAAAAAAGTAAATTTATAACTGCGCAATAAATGAAGTAAACCTATAGCTTCTGCTATGATAGTTGCTTTATGCTTGTGGTTATCACTGATTTCTTCAAGTGCTGCCAATATTGCTTCAAATGACAAAATAACAGCATCCACTGCATGTTTTCTGCTTGCCCACCTAGTATCACTTAACTTTTTTAATGTATTTACAGTTCCATCATACAATAGCTTTTGTTTGTTTTGAAGAGTATGCAAGCGAGGCAAACTTGAAGTTAGAAAAACATACAGTTTTTCCAAAGTACCAAAGAAAAGTTTGATATCACTGTTAATTGCCACAACATCCATCAAAACCAGATTTAGTGCATGTGCACAGCAATGCACAAAAACAGCATTCGGTGCTATTTCTTTGACACGTGCTTGCAAACCTGAGATACGTCCAGACATTGTGCTGGCTCCATCAAATGCTTGACCTCTACAAAACTTAATGTTTAAGTTAATCTTTGTTAGCTCCTGCTGTAAGGCATCAAAGAAATCACTTGCACCACAACCTGACTCCATAGCATTAAATGTAAGGAATTGCTCAATGATGTTACCATTTTTGTCAACAAACCGTAATGATAATGACATTTGATCAACCCTGGAAATGTCTATTGTAGAATCAATTATAATGGAAAAAAATGTTGCAGCATTTACTTCATCAGAAATTTCCTTTTTTACTTCACTTCTATTTTTTCATTCTGAACACTATGACTCAAATACAGTTCATTTTTCTTTGAATTGTGTAAATGAGTGTGTAGTACAGAATCATATCTTGCAAGTAATTTCAGTAACTCCAGGAAGTTGCCTTCATTTTCACCATAATTTCTCATACATGAATACTCACGATGCCCCTGAAGAGCTAGTCCTTGCTTTGAAAGAAATAGTATGACATCAATTAATCTTTTCAGCACTGCCCTGTTGTTAGCTATTTCTTGCAAGTTACTTGTCACCAGTTTATTCACCACTGTTTGATCAGACTTCAACCGAATGCATGTCACTACGTACTGGCTTGTTGCAGTCTGGTGCTGTTGTGACATCTCATGCTTTCGGATTTTTTCAGTACCTTTGCGCCAATTGCAAACACCACAGTTCGAATTACACCATTCTTTACTGTAGTTCTCACACATTGTATCTGCAAACAGCCAACAAAAATGGCAAAACATCTTGTCAGATGAAGGTGAATAAATAAGCCATTTTCTTGGTTCATGTCTTGTGTTTCCAATGCTTTTTTGGTACCAAGAAGGTTGGAACTGTTTCTGTTCATGGTCATGAGGAAACTTTTTAAATGAATCCCGTAGGCCAGGTTGACATGGTCCTGCTGCACATATAGCACGTATTAATCTTGGTGTTAATGATCCATATGTCATATCTTTATATAGGGTGGGATCAGTTGGGTATGGTCCTTCAGGAAGAAGTGGATGTGCCTCACTTGTTTTACTTTCATCATTTGTGGTTGTTGCTGGTTGACTTTCAATGTTGTCAGGGTCACCAGAACATGGCTTAGGTTCAGTTTAATCTCCAGAAGGGCCAGAATGAGATTCAGTGTGAAGATTCATTTGATGAGATTTAGTGCCAAGAGTCTCGAGATGAAATTCAATGCCAAGATTAATGATTTCAGATTCATTGTTGAGACTGGCAAGAGAAGATTCAGTGTCAAAAAAACTGATCAGAGGAGATTTGTTCTTGAGTTCAGTGAGGTCATTTCCAAGTTGTGAATTATTTAGAATAGTGATTGGGTTTGCAGTTGACAGCATATCTACTGATGCTGAGTCTGTTAGCAATCCTGAATTCACTTTGTTTGTTCCCCAAAAAGTTGTTATTTTATGTATTTTATTGACTTCCTTAAGATGGTCCTGATTCTTTCTTTAGCTTTCGTCTCTGTGCTCCTGATTTTTGCTTTTTGTTTGATATGTTTTCATTCATTTTGTCCCCGGTTCTTTGAGGGTCTACACTCGCCTAGATAAACATGGGTTGTTATAAAAGTTTCAGTTAAAACCATATTTGATTATAACCAATAGGAGTTTGGGAAAACTGGTAAACAAGTTTTCATAGAATTTCAATGAGATTACACTGAAAATCATATATAATAACCCTGAAGGGACCAGTCATTTTAAGTTGCTATAGACAATATTCATTTTAACAACCTGTTACTTGAATTGATTATATTTATTAGTTACAGTAGAGACTACTCTCTAGTATGAGAGAAAAGTAATAAAAACTCTTCTTGTTGAAAAAAAAGTTTAATTAGCAATACTAAATGATTAGTAACAAATACTGTAACTAATAATCAATTCAAATAATTGTGCACAAATAAAGAAAGTTATTAAATTATTATTAAATTGTGGCTAAAATACAAAATCACCACTTTTGCAGCTTCTAAAAAAAATAAGAGATGGTGGGAGACATCATCTGATAATTGTTCCCTCATTGCTCCTGCCTTTCTACAAATTTTGAAACATCTGGTTGTAATAACTGATCTTTTTGTCTAACAGGATTATGAAATGAGGACATTATGACTGATATGTCATCATAAATGTTGTTAAAAATCCATTGAAATAGGCCCCAATTTCAAAGAACCAGACATTTTGGTTATGACCAGTATATCATTATAACCGAAGTGACGTGAAGTCATTATATACGATTTCCAGTATAAAATATAATGAGTGTTTGAGAATTCAATCACTATATAAGGTAATCATGGATTTTTAGAATTTGAATAAAGAAGAACAATACTTTTTAAGGGAAACTATTCTAATATGAGTAAAATGCTAAATTTGTTTATATACAGTTAAGTGTTAGCAAACCTAACTGTAAAAACAAATAATAAAAACTTGCATGTGGCTACTAGGAATAGTTGAGTAGAAAAACACACTGAAACTTCCAAATTTATAATACACTTCAACACTTCTGATCGTTTTTTGACTGACCACCAAAAATGAACTAAAGTTTCTAAACTTTCTTTTAGCAATTATAATAACTCCTCCAGTTTCAAGCATCCTGTTTGAATAATTGAAATATTCAAACAGGACACAACATCAAATAGATGAAAAACATCAAAGGGGCGGGGCTTTTAAAAAAGGTCATAAAACTATACAAAATAGCTGCACTTCTAAAAAAAAGTCTTTGTTGTAATTGAATTTTGTGGTGAATGCAGGGAGGTAAAACCTTTGATGAGTAATACTATCTTATTTTTTTCCTGATTTCTGAGAAAATAGCCCTTTGACAAAAATAAATTTGGTTTTCCCTGCCTATAGAGCCTATACTTGATCACACAATACAGGCCTCAGATTCAACACTATAAAATAAAAGGGCAATCTAAAATTTTGTGTGAGTTTGGTGAGAACTAAAAGGGGGTCACATTATGGTATATTGGTATTGTTGCTCTTTCTATAGCTAAAGGCACAAGACTTAAAAAAAAAACTTTTTGTTTAAAAAAACTGTTGTAATGTGCGGCCATTAAAAGGGCAACATTGTTTAAAAAATTAGTCACCAATCATAATTGTAACATTAAAAAATAACATTAAAAATAATATATTTACAAACAAATTTTAGTATAACAAACAGGACAGAACGAATTTTTTTTTAAATTTGGGAATTTGAAAATTTAAAATTTTAAAACTGAGGGGCACCATGGAGCAATATAAAGGGCGCAGGGGGGGCGTTCGCCCCCCTGACCCCCATTAGATCCGCCACTGCTTGAAATGTCTTAGCTAATATGGGAAAAATTTGGATGGGCATAAATGCACCCTTATTAGCCTTATTACTTTCAATAATTTTTCGAATATCTAGAAACCAGTTACCGGTTGTTTGCTCAGTGACAATTCTAGCTGTCCAGTGATCAATTAAAGCCACTGTTTTTAATGTTTTAATTTTTAAGTCACTAGCTTTTTTTTCTTTAAGTGATCTGTTGATCCACTTACTGATCAGGTCATCATTTTCTTTTTTTGATGGGCCAGCATCAGTCACATCAGACTTGTGTTTTGTTGCTCTTTTCTTTTTTGGAGGCTCGCTGTAAACATCGGTTTTCGCTGTCTGTATCACTTTCAGTCTCAGTAGAAATCTGCTCTGGCGTGGTCTTTTTCGGCTGATATTTTCTAGGTTACTGCTTTCTGGTGTTTGTTTTCTTAGGTGCTTCCTTTGGAATTGTGAGATCTAGTAATAAACTACTTCATAAATGACAATAGAAAAATATATTCTTTGACAAACATTTTGAATTCATACCTATGGTATCACAAGAGTCCATGTTTTGTTTTGTTTTTTCAGTCAAAAAATCCAACGAATATTTTTTTTTGAATTTGAATGATAAAAATCACTAGGCTCAGGTGGATGAAATTTTCCAAATCCTAATGATTTTGTATTCTAAAATTTAGTCTTTTATAGGAAATTCTTGAAAGCACAATGCTACTTTGATTGGTTTATTATTTAAGTGTATTCGAAATTAAAAAAAATAATTAGTTGCAATTATAAAGTTATTTTTTAAAATTAGATGAGTAAAATAATAAATCACTAATTGCAGAAAATTGTAAATTTCATAACTCATGTCCATTACTAATGTGATTCATTATTTGTAATTACATAATGGATGTGATAAAATAATTCCACTTAAAGAAGATTACTGTACACCAAATTATATTTATATTGTGTAATTCTTTATTGGCCAACATAATGAACTAGTGGGGTAACCCGTCATAAATGACGGGAGCAAAATTCACAGGCAATTGTGGGCATGCGCTTCGTTTTTTCCTTTTTTTTTCTACTCATTTCATTTCAATTTCAGTCACCCCTCACATTTTTCTCCTCCACGTTTCTCTCTCCCCCACCCCCTTCTACATAGCTTTTTGTCGTGCTCGTTCACCAAATTGATACATAAATCGAGAAAAGTGTGATTTAGGCTTATAGGTGTGCTTTTTGACTAAATGGTGAATGTTGAGAGCAACTACAGTTGAAAGATGCATATTCACTCACAGAAAAGATACTTATGCGAGTGTTATTACAAATCTTCTACTTTATACAGAACAGAATTTATTTTTTAGAAGTAATCACGAGCAATAGTTTGTCTGTAAAAAGAAAATTATGAATCAATCTAGTGAAAATGATTTAAGAAGTTTGCATTTGGTTGATGTCTTTCTCCTATAGATTTAAAAAGAAAATATTATTTAAAGTGTCTAAAGAAAAGATTGTCTAAATAATAACTATTTGAAAAGAATTAACGATTTTTAACAAAAAAATAAATCATGAAAAAAACGTATCTTGTAAAATAAAAATGAATATAGCAAACTAATGCTTTTTATAAATGGCCTCTGTTGTTGAAAAACTATTCAGGCATTAAAAAGAAAAAGAAAATATTTAATGAACATTTAATAATGGTTGAGACTTTAATTGACGCCATTTATTTCATTTATTAAAAGTGATGCAGTAGTGATTTTATTTTAGGCCAGAAATGTAGCAGTGTAGTACCGCTTGGTGAGCATTGTTTACGGTGACGCAAAAGTGATCAACGTAATGCAGAGGTGAGTTTTTATATACTACTCCTGTTCATCTTCGTACTTCCTCAGTTTGATCGGTGCACGTCCCAGGGTGATGGATACACAAGAAATATTGAAGTCCTTTATTGTTTATTTCAGTTTTTTAACCAATAGAAACAATTTTTAAACCAGATGATGAGAATCTTAACTTTTCTAGCAAAATAGTTTCTCAAGTTCATAACAGATAGATTGTTAGTATTGGCTCACAAAAATAATGTTAAGAAAACCAGTAAAAGATATCCACTAACATTTTTTTTAGAATACAACAATTAACATTTATGTGAACAGAAAGGTTTTTTCATGCTAATTCAAATTTTTTAAAATAAAGTAACCAAGGATTTGAACTTACTGGAGAAACAATTAAAGTTAAACACAAATAGAATTATTTTTTTAGTTTTACCAATTAGTGCTTAAAAATTCCTGCCAAATACTAATAAGTGTGTCAGACCTATTTTACTTTGGGTACCCAGATGTATTTTTTTTGTTTTCATCCAATTTCACTTCTCTAAACTTCACTTTCTTTCGCTCCGTAAGCCCATTAGCTTGCGGATGGTACGCCGTCGTGAAGTGATGCGCTATATTATAGCGCTCCCGGAACTTCAGCAGGACTTTGCTGGAGAACTGGGACCCACGATCCGAGACAAGAGCTTTTGGTGTGCCATACACCGAAAGGATCTCGTCCTTCAGAAATTTCACCACACAGGCGGCCGTGGCCCTTCGTACCGCCCTTGCCACACCGTACCGGGTGAAATAGTCAACCATGATTAGTACATAGGTGACTCCACCCACGGAGGCAGGAAACGGTCCAACGAAGTCCATTCCCCAGGTATCAACTGGGTACTCCGGCACAATCGGTTGGAGAAATCCCTGACTTCGAGCGAACTGTCGCACTCTCTGACACACCAAACATGACTTAACATATTCGGCAGTGTCTCGCTTCATACCGATCCAGTAGAAGCGTGAGCGCAGTCTCTGGTAGGTCTTGAACATCCCGAAGTGACCAGCTTCGGGAATGTCATGTAGCTTCCTTAGGCAGAAAGCCCTGCATGACTTCGGAACTACCAACACAGTTCTCAACCGATCCTGGATGGACCTGATGGCAAACAGCAAGTCATCTGCCACCACGAACTTGAACCGGAGGTTCGAGTTGGGGTCACGGAAGATTTCACTCTTCACTTTGGAGCACCAGCCATCGGCCTCTTGCTCCTTGACCCAATCCACCTCAGAACGGATGTGGTAAATAACCTCACCTACGTCGGCTTCGACGTATTCAGGTAAGGAAAGGTCCGCCACATCACGAACAGGATACCGACTCAAAGCGTCGGCATCCACGTGCAGTGTTCCCTTCCTATACTGAACCTTAAACCGGTACTCTTGAAGCTGCATCTGCCAACGCCCCAACCTGCCTTGCAGGTTTTTGGCGGTCTGCAGATAGCAAAGAGCATGGTGATCAGTTACGATCACAAACTCCCGGTTAAAGAGGTAAGGACGAAATTTACCCACGGCAAACATGACCGCCAAGCACTCCTGCTCGGTGACCGAATACCGTGTTTCCGCTCCTTTCATGAGTCGGCTTGCGTAGGCCAGAACACGGGGGACACTGTCCTCCGGTAACTTCTGGTAGACTACGACTCCCAAGCCGTACCCACTAGCGTCGGTATGGATAATTACCTCACCACGCGGATTGTACATGGTGAGTACCGGCGCTTCGGTTAAAAATGCCTTTAACCGAGCAAACGCTAGTTTGCACTGATCCGACCACTCGAAGGACGCATCCTTCTTCGTCAGATCGTGCAAAGGCCTAGCCACCTTGGCGAAGTCCTTGATGAACCTTCGATAGTAACCGGCCAGTCCGAGAAAACTGCGGACGCCTGTCACTGTCGTCGGGACATCAAACTCCTGGACTGTCCGCACAAGATCCGGGTCCGGAGCAACTCCCTCGGCACTTACTACGTGACCGAGATAAAGCCAAAGAAACATTTCTTCGGCTGGAGTTTCAGCTCCGCCCCTCGTAACAGTCCAAGGACAGTGGAGAGTCTCTCGAGAAACTGCTCGAAAGTGTTCCCAAAGACGATAATATCGTCCAGGTACACCAGACAAGTCTCCCACTTATGTCCTGCCAATAAGAGGTCTAGCGCTTTCTGCATGGTGGCTGGAGCATTACAGAGTCCGAAAGGCATTTTCCGGAACTCAAACAGACCTTGAGAGCAAATAAATGCCGTTTTCTCAATGTCTGGCTCAGCCATCCGAACCTGCCAGTAACCACTAGCCAGGTCCAACGTAGCGAAGAACTTCGCACCGGCCAATGAGTCGAGCGCATCATCGATGCGAGGCAACGGATACTGATCCAGCTTTGTCTGGGCATTCAGTTTCCGGTAGTCCACGCAAAAACGAAAGCCACCATCCTTCTTGCGGACAAGCAGGATAGGGCTCGCGTAGGGACTACGCGAAGGTTGGATAACCCCTGCATCCAACATCTTCGCCACCTCTTCTCTCTCGACTGCTCTGGCCGCTGGAGCGGTTCGACGCAATCCTTCACGCACCGGAGGTTGCCCACCGGTATCGATCGTATGTTCGACCAGAGAGGTTTCACCCAACTCTGTGAAGTCGAACGCGAAATGATCCCGGCGTGCCAGCAGGAACTCTCGAAGCCGTCTCGCCTCTTCAGGCTTCAGATTGGGACCAATCTTAAGACACTCTTCGAGAGTGGGAGCCGTCGCCACGTTGAGCACTTGGCGTCCGTTTCCGGACGCCCCTCTCAACTTAGACGAGGACTTCCCTGGTCGAACTGTCTTCTGAGTGGGGTCTCCCCCTCTCAACTTAGACGGCTCTTCCAGCCCTACCACAATGGCAGCCTCCACAGCTTGAGCCGTGGCTACACCCTCTCCTGTTTCCAGGGCCACAGGTGCACTACCCACGTTCTCAAGCCAGATCTCATACGTGCCAAGCCGGTTAGCCGCAGCGATACCTGCTACTGCTAACACACCACGTCCACCCAAGGCTTTCCGGTGCGGCTCCACGAGAAGCAGCTGGCCAGGGCCGGCATGCTCTACCAACGTCACGGATACGACACGTCGTACGTGGGCTGGTAGCCAGACATTCTCCCTCAGTCGCAGAGAACAAGCTTCTCCGCGCCCGATAGAGGTTCTGGTCTCGGGCAGCTCTGGTGAAACAACGTTCACCCACCCGTCAACCTGCTCGAGTGCCGGCGGATCCACTGTGAGTTGCCGTCCCTGAGGCAAAGCCCCTGGTATCGGCGATGGAATTGCTTCCACCTTCCTAGGTTCTGCAAGCGCACGATCGGTGAATGCAGCTTGGAGGGCGTCTGGATGTGCCGTCCAGACATCCTCCCGGAAGTAAACCTTCCGGTGCACGATATCAACCATCAAGCCGAAACGTGAGGCGTGATCAACGCCCAACAACGCTTCGCCCTCTCCTTTCACCAAAAGGAGAGGCACCTTGATGGTTTTATTGTGGATGGTCAATTCCACATTTGTGACCCCTACTACCTCGATGGAGTGCCCACCCATTCCAAGCAGGAATGAAGGAACCGCCAGTTCCTCTATAGGCAACTCCATCACTCGTGCCGCCGTGATGCTTAGGACCGACACGTCGGCCCCGGTGTCTACGATCATCTCCAACAGACGATCGCCTATCGACACCCACACCCTCGGTGAACCTACGTCGTAGGCCCGGCTCTGAAGCTCAGGGATGGGAACCCGCGGGCTCCCACCATCGATCTTCTGCCTCCCGTCCACCTTACCGTCCACACCGGACGGTAATCCCAGACGTGCAGAAGACTGGGGCTCAGTCTCACAAACCAGAGACTCCCCAGGCACCACGGGAGGTATGGGCACACCAACTCCTCCCGCCTGCTCGATGATCGCACGATCCAGCACCTCACCACTAGGCATATAGGGTGAGGGGGCAAACCAGCGATCCAGGTGGCTGCACACGGCCTCCAATGTGGAGCATGGCGATGGAAATACCCACTGGGTAATTTCCGGGTCCGCAGACCTCGCCAGAGGCACCCCTGCCTTCCGCAGGACATCCACATATTTGGAGACCGCCCGGAGGTACGTCCCTCGTTCAGAGCTCAGGCCGTGACAGGCACCTAAGCTTTGAAGCTTTACCGGTCGCACACCACTCAGTTCGGTGGCGACCGGCGGCGGTTTAACGAGGATTTCTCCTCGTCCTCCACGAGTCGATAGTAGAACTGGCCATCGTGAACGGTGGCCAGGTACTTTCGACCCTCCAGCCAAACTGGCGCAACACCAGCGGTTGGCTGGAGGCTCTGACTTTCGTCAGGCACCACTCTGGCAACTTGTCCTTTGGCCGCAGCCTTCGGACAATCCTTCCTCAGGTGACCCATCTGGTTACACCCGAAACAAGGACCTAGTCGCCGGAGTGAATCTCCTGTACGGTCCGCACTTCGAGGCGTTGCCGCCGGCTGACCTCCACCAGAGCCTGCCTGCTTCTTCTTCTTGCCTCCGGTCTTGGCTCCTGCTTTGTCCGACTTGGACGGTGCAGCAGCCTTCGCACCCGTTTGGCTCGAAGACGACGCCTTGGCAGAGCTCCCAGAGTTAGCCGTGGTTCCGGAGGACGGAGCGTTAGCCCGGTCCTGGGGAACCCCTCCTGTACGGGTAGGTAATTTACCTACTAGAAGCAAATCGGCTTCGACCAGCCGTGCCTTTCGGGCATATGCCTCCACCGTACCGGCCTTGCAACCGATCAACTGATCAGTGATGGCCGTCTGGAGTTTCCGTTTGAAGCGAATGAGCCGACAGCTCTCGTCTTCGCCCGGAGACACTCGGTCGGACAGTTCCAAGAACCGCCAGTAGAATGCCTGTACAGACTCGGTAGCCCCCTGTTTCATGGATTCGAATTCCCCGAAACAGAGGCGAGCCTGGTTACTTGCGCTGAAGCGGCTACGCATAGCATCCTTCAGCTCAGTCCAGGTCAGGTCTGGAAGAGTTTCCACCAACGTGGCGTAATACTCTTCCGCCGGACCGTCCAGCAGAAACGTAAAGAAACTGCATCGGGACTCGTCCGTCCAGCGCTGAGCTCGGGCTTTCGCTTCGAACATCCGGAGAAAAGGCGTCAAGTCCTCTCTGCCGTCGTAACGAGCAAAAGAGTGGACCGGGTTAAAGAACCCGAACGCCTGAACCTCCGCTGGAACCGCTGGAGCGGGCGTCCAAGCAGCGGCGCTAACCCTGCGAGGTTGCCTGCTCCGGTTCCCCGAAATGTCAGACACCGACTCAGCTTCCGAGGGAATCATCATCTGAACCCTCGGCTGCTGTCCGGGTACAGCAGGAGCTCCCCGGCCAAGTCCCCGAGGAGACGGCCTGGGTGCTACCCGCGGAGGGACCAACCGGGGAAGTACCGGTGGTTCCTCTCCCCGTGCGCCCTCACGCACGGGCGACAGTGAAAACCGAGGTACTACCCTCGGCTCAACCGATGACCGGGACAGTCGTCCTTCCAACCGAAGGACATCTATCCCGTAAGCGATCTCAACGAGTTGCTGCTCGGATAGCCCGGCCAAAAAGGCCCGGCCCTCACGTGCAGTCTCGTCCGGGATTTCCACCATGTCCCTACGGGGCGGATCGCCACGTCCAACCGGACGGGCGACGGTGGAAACTTGGACAAGCGGCCGTGGCTGCTCGTCCTCCCCGGTGAGATCACCGTCGGACCCACTGTCTTCTACCAGGTATTCTCCCGGACGGACGTCACGGCGGCGTTTCCGCACCGTGACCCAGTCCTCCGGGAAATCCCCGCCTACGCTACCGCTGGGTCCCCCTGTTTCCAGAGGATCCCCGCCTTCCGCCCCCACAAGGGGACGGTCGACTACGCGGCCGCATAACTCCAAACCCGCATCTACTCCAAGTTCCCGACCTCCCGTCGGTACTTTTGGGGCTGGCTCCATTTTTCACCGTAAATGAACGGTAAAATCTGGACAAAGCCACCAGATCTTGGGTTTCCACCGTCGAAAACGATAAACTCACGGACAAAAGTCCGTAAAATACCGTTACGAACGGATGGGACCGTGCAAAACCGCAGTATCACGGACAAAAGTCCGTTTCCCACGGTAAAGTACGGTCAGAGTTTGCCTTCACCGGTTTTGACCGCGGTATAACGGACAAAAGTCCGTCTCTCACGGTGTACTTCACGGTAAAAGACCTTTTACCACTTTCTACCGTGGACCAACGGACAAACGTCCGTACACCACGGTGTACTTGCGGTAAAATACCGTAAACTACCGAAAACCACGGTACCACGGACCGTAGTCCGTGCCCCACGGTAATTCGACGGTACCACTACGGTAACCGACGGTAAATTTACCGTTAACCACGGTACAACGGACCAGAGTCCGCTCCCCACGGTAAACAACGGTAAATCAACGGTGAAACGGTGGTTTCCGCCGCTGTCCCACGGACCAAAGTCCGCGCCCAGTGGCGTACTCGCACCGCACAGTGATTCGACCGACTTAACGGTCGAACTCACGGTAAATCACCGTGCGAGAGGTACCGGGATCGATACCCGGCGCCTCCACCAATTGTAACGTCCCGCCGGACCGTCACAATACCCCAATAAGTTCCACGTAAAAAGCACGAAAAACTTACCGCTAAACCGGCTCCTTACGGGGACGGGACCGTACCCGTAGCCGACTCCCACACGGTGCTCCTGGGTTGTGCCGGCTCCACGGAGCCACTCCCGACGGACACGACAAAAAACCACGCCGCCACACCGAGAATATCGCGGTAGAACACCGGTTCTACCGCGAGCCGACACGAGTTCCGGCCGAAAGAGGACGGAAAAAGACGGTGGCGTTTCCCCAAACCAGAAACCCACCCCCTCGCGGTAACCCCCAAGAAATAACACGACACAGGTAAGTGAAGATAAAAGTGTATTTTAATTAACACTTACGACGTATAAAAACGATGAAAAGATGGCAGTGATATTTACACAACTTGGCTGGTAAACTACTACCAGCCAAGCCCCCATAAATATACAAACAAGGCCCACAGACCAAAGGCACAAAAGCCAAGAAGATGCACTGGCCAGTGGAGGTCTCCCTGACCTCCACCCACAGGTCTAGTCTTGATAGCTGCCTACAACCAACTGCCCAGATCCTGTGGTTGACTAGGCCACAGGAAACCTCCAGGCAACTCCACCTGGAGGGGACAGAGGTCACTTCTGACCTCTCACCCATAGACTTCATGGTGAGAGGTCTGCTGGCACCAAAATGGCGTCCGTCCCAACAGCCTACTGTAGCTGTCAGGCAGACCACTATAGGGAAATTCGTCTGCTCCATCAAATTTAAAAATTGAGCAGACCAGGTTGCCACATGCATATATTTGCAGCATTAAAAAATATTGAAATTGTTGTTGGGTTTATATCAATAGGGTTTTATATTTTCTGGTTTTAACAATGCATTTTCTATGCTGCACTTGGACTCTTGTCCCTCTGCCATAGGCCTTTATGGCTGCTTGCAGAGAAATTTTTCAAATTCAAATTCAAATGGCATATTACCGAGTTTCCTTATGATTAGACTCATTGATAGTGATGCACGAGCTGGAAATTTAAAAAAAGAATCCTATTCATTTTCATTACAAGGACCTCAGTTTTCTCGATCTACAAGTGGATGGTACCCAGTTTCCAGGGATACAGTTCAGTCCAAATTTCAGTACGAAAGAATACAGTCATTTTTATCAGCAGCTATTTTCTGTGTGTCGCAAGTATTATGGCACAGATGGTGTAGATGTAATGTTCGAGGAATTTAAAAACGGCTATTCTCTTTATGCCTTCGATCTCACCAATGACCAAAGTGCTCTATCAGGATCCCATTTCAACTTGAGTAAAAATGGATCTTTACATCTCAATATGAAATTTAAACATCCGCTGAACTCAATGGTAAATGTCATTGTTTATTCCATCTACCAGTCCATCATCGAAGTGGATCATCATCGCAATGTTATCATAGATTATTAAAATGGATTGTTGTCAACTGGAATATTTATTATTTCATCATCCCACCATGCGTTTCGTGTTTGCCGGTGTATTTGCATTGAATCAACTTCCTTTTAGAGTGAATCGTAAACTTTGCCTCGATCTCACTGGATCGCTGTTTATTTTAATAATGGCCGAATATTTCGACAGTTACAGAATGAAGCCAATGACGGACGAGATAAATCAGTTCATCATGAGAAACAGTCTCTCCTGGACTTACAATGCGTGTAGACTCCAACATTCGAGAACGGCTGTATGTGGCCAATATTGTATTTTCTATTCTATTTTAAGATGTTCTAATGTATCAATGAAAAGTATTGTTCCAGTATTTCATCGTCATCATTATTTACGAAATGATAAAATTGTTCAAGAATTTATTAATTATAGTCTAAAAAAATATTTACCACTGTATGCTTTTTAATTACAATTTTATTTAACCTTCTCCATTTCAATATATATTTATACTATTTATTATAAAGTTAATATATTAAAACGGGTATATGTAATCTTATGGTATAGATACATTTATGAATAAACATTTATAGGACTACATTGATGAGTAAATACTTATTTTCCCGTAGAGCCAAACCCAAGCTCACCACGGGTGCTTGGAGATAGTTCAACATCGCACTCTGCAAATTCCACGTCGGGGTATATTTTTTCAAAATTGATTTGTGCAATACTAACTCCTTTTTTAATGGAAAAATCCTAGGTTCCAAAATTTATTAACAGAATATTAATAGCTTCTCTGTAGCTGGAATCAATGACGCCAGCCAAAACATCGATTCCAAAATGATGCGCGGGACCCGATCTTGGTGTGATTCTTCCATAGGAATTATACGGTATCGCCATGGATACGTCTGTTGCACAGAGCATTCTATCTCCAGGCTTAATATTGCAGTTCACCGCAGAATACAGATCACATCCGGCATCACCCATATTCATTTTCTTCAGGATGACACATGCATAGCTTAATCTCTTAACCATTATGGTAGGTTCTATAATGAACAACAAATGATTTTATCTAAATTTTGTTTAAATTGAAAAATAGCCATAAGTGAGAGTAGTAATTCCATCATTCTCAATATAACGTTTATCATCGAATGCGGTAAGACTGATTTTGTTCACTTCTAGAGTATAAATGTCATGCGTTTCAGACATGATTTGTCATTGAATGACCCTATTCAGGACAGACTGATGCAAAGATTCAATGTACATATCATGATTGAAGTGAGATTTAACGATTTGTTTAATACCTTTAGCTTTACATTTATACTTATGACTATTTAACAGTACAGAATACATTTTAGATTTTAGGGCCACAAATTCCGAAATATGTTCACCATTCATGTCATTTTTAAATTTTCCCATAACTTTTTTATTTTTCAGAGAGTGCAGAAAGTGACTTTTTGGATAGTCACTCGTATTCAAATGGTATTGGTATCGCTGCATGTCATGGTACAAATCTTTCATTTGAATATGCATGATGATCTGTATCAGTATACAACAATTTCAATCTATTTCCGGGAAAATTTGATTTCAGAACATAATAATAAAATTCATACATGAACAACTTCGATATATATCTAGTACAGTAAAACCCGTATACAATGGTTTGTTAAAATAAATGGACCGTTTTTCATTTTAGAAACTATATTTAAGAAACTATATTAACTTTAGAACCTATCGATAATGTGAAATGAGTCTAAATTTGCACGGCGGAGTCATTTTAGGCAGCGTTCTTTTTCATTAACGAGTTCAGCATTAATTTTTTTCTTTTATTGTCCATCGTTTTCCCGAAAACTGCATTGTTCATTAATTTGAAAAAGTTTTTTTTTCGAAATCATCTTTTGCTAGCTTACACATGGCGATGTTAAACTCTATAAGAGGCTTTAACCACTTGCCTTGGGTAAAAGAAAGAACACAATGAACTTTAATTAATTTCATCCTCAGGTTTAAGTAGCATTGTAAATTTCTAGCAGCATGAATAACATTTTTTTATGAGAAAGATTTGGTGTGAGTTTCTTTGTCTTGTAGTTTTTGGGTTCTTTTCCTTTTACTTTTTTAGAAGGTTTTTAGCATAAGGAGATAGCATATTGAGGTGAATAATCCCATCTTTCTGGACAAAGGGGGTAGTCACTATGATCAAATTGTAAATCTGCGGGATAATCGAGATCCACTTCTAATATGTATCCCTGTTTGTCATCTGAATTTATGTAATGAACGTCGAAAGTTTTGATCTCATTTTCATCTAACCAACGAAAATCTTTGATGGGCATGGGTTCGCACATCGCCGTAGCATACACATGATTTTAATCCCAATAGGCTAAATAAGATTTAGGCTTAGATGAATCATAATCATTTAGATAGGGATTGTTCGCTTTTACATATCTGTGGCTGGCAACAGAAACACCTCCGCAAATACCTTTTTCGATAAATAAGTGCATATCATAATCCGTAAGTAATTCCAACTCAACTTCTGTGTATTTCAAAGTGGCAGACCATGCATATATTGGCAAAGTGAAATAATGCGCGGGATCTAGTCCAAAACTTTTAAAAGAAATAGTTCGGAAATTTTCGAAAACATCCGCCAAAATGAGACAATCACTTCTTAAGTAAATATTGTGATAATCACTTAAAGTTTCACATCCGAACGTCTCTCATACCTTTTTCACGTGCTTGTAATTTTTGTTAGAGATCACTTCTTCATTCAGTGTATTGTTGAAACAAGTTTTATCCGGAATGCCTACTGCATCAAGTTTTAAGTGGCTGTCCAAGTATTCATAAGGAAAATATCCTTTTTACATCATGAGATCAGTTTTTGCAGGGTCTTTGAAAAACCATGAAATGCAATTAAATTTCTCTTTAGAAAGATTTTGGGCCAGGGTTGCTAAAGGAGCAGACAAGAATTGAAAACTATCTAGGAACACAAGATCATTGACGATGAAACTCGTATATCACTCAATATTTAATGGAATGTTAATAGGTTTTTCCGTTTTAACCCTGGATAGGGCTTTAACGATAAAGTGCTCGTCGTACGAACGTAAACAATGAGTAAAACATGGCAAGTAAGAGTGGTCATGCAAGGTGGCATTGTAACTGAAGCATGCAGCACCCCTGTAATTGTTTCCTGAAAGATGGTGGTCATGATCTTTTACTTGGCCCGTCATAAACTCATTGAACTCCGTATGACAAGCGTAACAGTGGGTAGCTTTCTGGAATTTTCCTCATCTTTGGTTGTCATAATTATAGGTTCTATTGGGGCTGCTTTCAGCAATTCACTGGCTTTGTCTCTTAGTCATGACAAGTCCATAAGCAGGATCTTGGGACCTTTTACATTCGTGAGCTACAACCTTACCGTGATAATCAACGATAATGTAAGAATACGAGCAAGCTTCGTGTTTTTGGATGGTTTTGGTATAGGTGGGGTACTCAGTTTTTGAATTGGGCCACTGACTTTTTGGATGAGACTTTCAAAATCAAAATAAGCCATGTAAGGGCAACGCAAGGCTTTATGAAACTCGTTAAATTTTAAAATGCAATCATCTTTGCTCAGTAATCGAACTTTGGCCATTTTATGCTCTCCGCACATGGGACGATGCCTTTCTAAAGCACTTTCAACAGTAAACCCTTGGCATCATCGTAAACAAAATTTTTTTTGTTTAAACCATTGCATCCCATTAATTGCACAATATTCCGAATAAGAAAGTAATGTTTGTCATGAAGAAGATAAATTTCTCTATTCGAGTTGGAATTACTTAACTGAAAAGGAACCACAAATTTTTATCATATCCAAAAATATTAATTTTGAGATTATTTGCAATTTTGAACTTTGAAATTTGGGTTAGGCCAACGGGGTAGTAAATCATGGATGTATCCAGTGAGCCTTCTGATTTTTTATAGTGGCTCAATCTGTTTGGATGGTTGTCCCACTTGACAGGATGTAAATGAGCTAATATACACCATAAAAAACATTTAGCATTTTTAGAGACAATATTTAAAATAAATTTCTTGTTTTTTAATGAAACGGGGAGTTTTTCCGAACAATTCCCCGAACCTCTATTAATGAAAGCTTCTATTGCACCTAAGATTTGCATTTCACATATTACTACAAATATAAGAATCATTGGTTTCGTAAGTCATTATTGCCTCATTGTTTTTATAAATGATTTTTGGGTTGATAAAATGAATACGTAAACATAATTGAAATTTAACTCTCATTTTATTAGACCATCCCTCCAGCAAATTCATGACATTGTTATAGATGTGTTGAAAATAATCCATAGGATCCTGAATATTTTCTCCGTTAATGTGTTTTAAGGTAACTAAAAATCCCCCAAATCCCGTTTTATGTACAACAAAAGAATAGGTTAAAATATTTCGTGAGTATTATTTAAATGGGTTAACCATTCCGTTTTAGTATTAAATTGTCAATAATGTGAATCCACACCTCGGTGGTGGATCCATCGTAGCTACCATCCACTCCGACATCCACCGACGTATCCATCACGAACACATCCGGGTGTTTCTCCACCCGAGACCGAGATCGAAGTCAGTCCCCCTGAGTCTTAACACCTCCTGCTGTCCAAACTCTTCGACGGCAAGTGTGTCAAGCTGCGGACTCTGGCAAAGAGTCCGACTTGTCAGAAGGTCTACGAGGGCGACCGCGGGATCGGACACGCTACCTCGTAGAGGGTGGGTTACAAATTCCCCAACCATTCCTTCCAAGTCGCAGCCAAGAAGACGCTGGATGTATGGGGCTGCGAGCTGGGCTACACGTACTAGTCCAGCTCCTGTCCCCACCACGTCTAAAACAGCAAAGCATCTCCTTACCGGGTTGACGACCAGCAACACCGGATAGTCCGTACTGCCAAATGCCAGCACATATCGCATGGCAAATGACGGCAACGACGGCGTCCACGGAACTGGGAGTGGCTCCCCCAGACGATAATATCCGTGGTATTGGTACCCCTCCATTCCCGGCTGGTCCTGCCACAGACCAAGCCGGTTATTCAGAAAGACCTCTTCTTCCGCACCAAAGCGTCGACCCTCACCCTCGGGCTCAGGAGACTTGGCTCTTTCTTCCGGTCCTAGGGCCGCAAAGACCCCATCATCGGGACCCGGAGAGAAGGGTGTCCTGCCTACGAAAGGCACGGGACCACGTTTTTCGGGAACGTCATTTTTCCCTGCCGGGCTGCCCCCACCGCTAGGTAACGGTGAGCTGACCCGGTGGAGAGTTCCCACTGACCGAACTAATAAGTTCGGTACCGCCACCACCTTCGGGGAGGATGAAGGTATACCGAGAACGTCTCGCATTGACCTATCATCCATCCGCGCCGTCTTACTCTGACGGGTATGGTGCGGTTGGCTCTCGGCCGACACGGTCATACTGTGTCGGGACTCCTCCTCCTCCGTCCCGATACTTCCACCACCACCAGTCCCCTGGGACCCACGGGTGGAAGCTTTCGGACCTCCCTTCGGACCTTCTTGCCCTTCTTTTTCTTCTTCATTTTTTTTTTCTTCTCATGAGAAGAAGGTTGACCGGGCTGGGAGCTGGACGCACCGAAGCTCACACTTACCGGGCCGGTCAGTCTTAGGAGGGTGGTTAGCCCCCTTCGATTGACCGGACTTACTAGTCGCAGACTTTCCAGCCGAAGCTGTACTAGTCTTTGAACTAGCTCCCGTAGCTGAACCGACGGTCGAGGATGCTCGTGTCGCCACGAAGCGTCCCTTTCCATCCCGGGGAAAATTTCTCTTCTCCGGGGCAAGGGTCGGCTGACCCTTGCCACCAACAGGTTTAACTGCTGCACCTTGGTGATGTGCCTTGGCAGCTTGTACCGCCCCCTTTGGGCAATACGCTGTTGGTCAGTGGCCGTGGTGGCACTCGGAATAGGAGTGGCACCAACTCCGACTGGAGGTTCCCCTGTTCTGAGCAGATTCCCGGCATCAGCTTCCCGCAGGGGCGGAAACTGAGAGGTCTGGAGCTCAAACTCTCGTCGGCGTGCAGCCTTCTTGTCCCGCAGGACAAGGGCAGCACATCTGGCCGCTTGTGCCTGGTGGTACCGCAAGCGGTTCTCCTGGCTCCACTTTCCTTTGGGAAAGCCGGCCGGACCTCCACGAGAGGTCTCAGCCTTCTTTCCCACCGGATTACTGCCCAAAGGTGGGGTGAAGGGGCGGGGACGTTTCTGTCCCTGACCACCACCACCACTGGCGTGAGTGCTCTTCCTCGGAGCAGGAGGAGAAGGCTGATTGGCCTTCTTTTCCGCTCTTCGGTCCCTCTTGGGAGTTGCAGACTGCCAGCCGTTTACCCAGGGAGCCTGATCCTCTCTCTTCAGACTCCGAAGAGTCCTAGTCCTCTGAAGAGAGGATCCGTTGGCCTCGCCACCGCCTGGAGAAGGGCACCACACCATCTTCCGTGGTGTCCATTTCCGCCTGTGTCGATGACCAGAGTTCCTCCCTAGGAGGCATCCCTGCTTCTCTCAGCCAGGCTAGCCAATTCTAGCCGGCTTTGGTCTGCCGGAGGATCACACTTCGCCAAGGAGGTAGCCGCCAAACCGGTGGCCACCTCTTCGACGGGCATGCTGGCCCGCACCGGCTCACCAACCGCCGGGATCTCTATGGCTCCCAACTTAATGGTCGCCCTCGGAGAACCCACGGTGGGAGGCGGTGTCAACCGTCTCCAAACAGACCCATAATATAGAGGGGTCCGAGGGGACGGCTGGGTCACCACAGCGTCCTCAACCAATAGCAGACCCAAAGGTCCGCCGTCGGCCAAGTCGGCTATGGCCCGACCCAAAGAATCTGGGGAGCAAGCGGCATCCGACTCCAACAGCTCCGCATCACCCGGATGGAAAGAGCTGAGGGAGGAGGAACCGCTGCCACCCCCGCCAGTTTCTTCCTTCTCCGCCGTGGCTACCTGAAAAAGATCAAAAAACACGGTAAGAATTTGACCTATTACGGTAGGAAACATTTTCCACGGTCCAAAACCGCGAAAAAATGTTTTCCGGCCGGGCAGGCACCGCGGTCCACGGCCAAAGCCGTCCCCAACGGTAATCGCACGGTCGGAACCGGCCAAAAACATTTTTGGTCGGTCCAAAAATCGTAATTTCACGTTCGGTATCTTGGGCGGTGATTTCCACCGTACATCACCGTAGCAAATCCCGTTTCCACCGTGCATATCCCGTGACCCACGGTAAAAACCGTCCTTCATGGGATTCGCACAGTCGGAATCGGCCAAACAGGTGTTTGGACCGTCCAAACCTGGCACCGACAATTCAGGTTCCTTGGGGAGTGGTTTACACGGATCACTACCGTGCAAAACCACTTTCCGTTCGTTAGAACACCGTGGTTTACGGTCGAAACCGTTCTCCACGGTGGTTTCATGGACAGAACCGTGTAAAAACACCTTTTCACCGTCCAAACTCTGTAAAACTTGGTCTCCACCAAGTTCCATGGTGTTCGGGCGGTAAAACACCGTGTTATGCACGGCCCCATCAGCGGTAGCATCACCGTCAATATTATCACGGTGACGCCTCCACCAAAACCACGTGTTCAAGCGGTCAATGGCCGCTTGACACACCCAAAAGCAATAAATCAATACTGCCAAAGGGCAGGAAAAGGAAATTCCCCTTTGGGGACTTAAATTAACGGCAAACGACCGTCTAAATTGCAATTTGCAAACAAGATGGCGCTTAGCCGCTAATTTCACCGGAGAGACGGCTAACAGCGGCGGCTTAGCGGCTAAAACAACATTAGCCGCCTCCATTGCTGTTACCATAGAGATTCTAACCGTTGTCTGCCTTTTTAGGGGCAGATACACGGCATGAATCTTTATGGAAAGACTCAGGAGAGAGATCTTGAGGAATAATAACTTCTGCAGACTCCTCTTTGAGTTTGCAGATGGGAATCGTGGATTTCTCCACCCAGTTCTCCCTGGACAACCGCCATCTGTCCGTGACAGACAGGCGGCACCCAGTCAGGGGCACTGCACTCCCAATCCTTATTTCCCCGGTTCAGGTCATCATCCCATACCAGGGAATGACCTGCTCTCTCCCACCAGGACAGGGACTTCCAAAGTCCCTGCACCACCCTGGTGCCTATTGGAGCTTCAGAGGAAGCTTGCAGAACCTCAAAAGCCCTGGGTTTCCTCAGACGGAGGTAATACCGGGGCCGAGGTGCTTCCTCTGCCTCAGAGTCAGTTGACTCCACCACCAAGCTAGGCTGGCCAGAAGGTCCTGGAGAGACATCATCCCTCCTCTCACTTCCAGCTGACCCAGACTCAGCATCACTGGACCCTTCAAAGTTCGATGAGGTTTCATGGCCACCTAGGCCATCTTCCTCACGAACCCTACATGTGGGAACGTACGGCTTCAAGTTATCCACATGAAACCGGTCCCGCACCTTCCTACCATACCCATCTACGAATTCTATCTCGTAGACCAGGTCGGAAACCTGCCGGACCACCGTACCCAGTTCAGCCTTGTAAGCGAAATTCCACTTCTTGGCTTGACCGAGCTTCCCAGCCATATCCCTTATCCAAACCTTATTACCAGGCTGGTACCGGGTGGCTCCACCCGGCCGGCGTCATACCGGCTCTTTTGTCTGGCTTGAGCAGCCGCCAAATTTTGAGAAGCACGCTCCTCCACGGCTTGCTTGTGTGGCAAGTCGCGGACCGGACCGTTAGGAAGGAGATTATCAATCCCCAACCTAGGCTCACGCCCAAACAACAATTGGTATGGAGACACTTCCGTGCTCTCCTGCACCGCAGTGTTGTAGGCCCATACGGCGGGCCGCAATTTCTTTCACCAATCACGTTGGTCCTTGGGGGATCAAGGTAACGCTCGATGGTTTCCATCACTGTCTTGTTCGTACGCTCCGTAAGCCCATTAGCTTGCGGATGGTACGCCGTCATGAAGTGCTGCGCTATATTATAGCGCTCCCGGAACTTCCGCAAAATCTTGCTACATAACTGGGATCCACGATCCGAGATGAGAGTAGTCGGAGTGCCATACACCGACAGGATCTCATCTTTCAGAAACTTGACAACACAAGCGGCCGTAGCCCTTCGTACTGCCTTTGCCACGCCGTACCGGGTGAAGTAATCCACCATGATCAATACATAGGTGACTCCACCCACGGACGTGGGAAAAGGCCCAACAAAGTCCATTCCCCAGGCATGAATCGGGTACTCAGGAACTATGGGTTGCAAGAATCCTTGAGCTCTTGCGAACTGTCATACTCGCTGACACACTAAGCATGACTTAACATACTCCACCGTGTCACGTTTCATACCTAACCAGTAGAAACGAGTACGTAACCGTTGGTAGGTCTTGTACACTCCGAAGTGACCAGCTTCGGAGCTATCGTGCAACTTCCGCAAGCAGAAGGCTTGACATGACCTCGGCACAACCAACACAGTTCTTGTACGATCCTGAATGGATTTGATGGCATACAACAACTTGTCTGCCACCACGAACTTGAACCTTAAGTTCGAGTCGGGGTCGGTGGAGAGCTCACGCTTCACCTTGGAGCACCAACTGTCGTTGGCCTGCTCCATTACCCAATCCACCTCAGACCGGATCCGGTAAATCACATCACCCACGTCTGCCTCGACATGTTCAGACAAAGAATGATCGACAACCTCATTCACCGGATACCGACTCAAGCAGTCAGCATCCTCCTGAAGTTTCCCCTTCTTAAACTGAATCTTATACCAGTACTCCTGCAACTGCATTTGCCAACGCCCCAACCTGCCTTGCAGGTTTTTGGCAGTCTGCAAATGACAGAGCGCATGGTGATCTGTTACGATCACAAAGTCCCGGTTAAAGATGTAAGGTCGGAATTTACCCACGGCAAACATGATCGCCAAGCATTCCTGCTCGGTGACACTATACCGTGTTTCCGGTCCCTTCATGAGACGGCTAGCGTAGGCCAGAACCCGAGGAGCCTTGTCCTCAGGTAACTTCTGGTATACTACGACACCTAGACCGTACCCACTAGCATCGGTGTGAATTAACACCTCACTACGTGGATCATACGTGGTGAGCACCGGTGCTTCGGTTAAAAATGCCTTTAACCGCTCAAACGCTAGACCACACTGCTCCGACCAGTCAAAGGACGCATCTTTCCTGGTCAGATCATGCAGTGGCCTTGCGATCTTGGCGAAGTCCTTGATGAACCTACGGTAGTAGTCGGCCAGTCCAAGAAAACTTCGGACGGCGGTCACTGTTGTAGGGACATCGAACTCTTCGACTGCTCTTACGAGTCCCGGGTCCGGAGCAACTCCCTTGGCACCGACTATGTGACCGAGATATTTGA
This sequence comes from Brachycybe producta, assembly GCA_036925085.1. Lineage (NCBI taxonomy): Eukaryota > Metazoa > Arthropoda > Diplopoda > Playtdesmida > Andrognathidae > Brachycybe > Brachycybe producta. The sequence continues at coordinate 13,904,144 of JAUPFP010000001.1, read as the reverse complement.
CTTTGTCAAAACCGAAGAAACATTTCTTCGGCTGGAGTTTCAGCTCCGCCCCTCGTAGCAGCCTCAGGACAGTACACAAGCGTTCGAGAAACTGCTCAAAGGTGCTCCCGAAGACGATATTATCGTCTAGGTACACCAAGCAGCTTTCCCACTTGTGTCCCGCCAACAAGAGGTCTAACGCTCTTTTCATAGTAACAGGAGCATTGCAGAGTCCGAAAGGCATTTTTCGCAACTCAAACAGACCTTGAGAGCAAATGAATGCTGTCTTCTCAATGTCTTGCTCCGCCATCCTGACCTGCCAGTAACCACTAGCAAGGTCTAGGGTTGCGAAATACTTCGCTCCAGCAAGTGAATCGAGGGCATCATCGATGCGAGGTAACGGGTACTGATCCGCCTTAGTCTGGGCATTCAGTCGCCGATAGTCCACACAAAAACGAAAGCCACCATCCTTCTTGCGAACAAGCAAGGTTGGGCTCGCGTAAGGACTATGCGAAGGTTGGATTACCCCTGCATCCAACATCTTCGCTACCTCTTCTCTCTCGATTGCACGAGCCGCCAGAGCGGTTCTTCGCAATCCTTCACGCACCGGAGGTAACCCACCGGTATCAATAGTGTGTTCGACGAGCGGGGTTTCCCCCAGCACTGTATAATCGAACGCAAAATGATCACGGTGTTCCAGCAGGAACTCCCGAAGCTGTGCCACCTCCTCAGGCTTCAGACTAGGTCCGATTTTGAGGCACTTTTCGAGAGTGGGTCTAACTTCCACATTGAGGACTCGGCGACCTTTCTTGGTCGCCCCTCTCAACTTAGGCGGAAGCCCCCCTGGTCCACCATCTCCATGAGTGGGGTCTCTTCCTCTCAACTTAGATGGATCGTCCAGTCCCACCACTAGGGCTGCCTCTACAGCTTGAGCTGTCGCCAAACCCTCCCCTGTTTCCAGGGCAATGGGTACGTCGGCAACGTTCTCAAGCCAAATGTCGTAAGAGCCTTCCTCTGTGGCTTTAGCAACTCCTGCCACCATCAACAGACCACGGCCACCTAAGGCTTTACGATGGGGCTCAATGAGAAGCAGCTGTCCAGGGCCAGCATGCTCTATCAAGCTCACGGAAACCACCTTCTGCTCATGAGCTGATAACCATACATTCTCCAACAGTCACAGGGAACAAACTTCCCCGCTCCTAATTGGAGAACTGGTCTCGGCAAGCGTGGGTGACACAATGTCAACCCACCCATCCACCTTTTCAGGCTCCGCAGGCATACCTTCCGGGAACCCGAAAGGAGGGAGTAGCAGAGGCTCCACAGAATCGTGAAGCTTTGCCAACGCCTCCAACACAGAGTTCGGGAGTTGTACCGAAGTACCCTGCAAAGCCTGAACGGCCAGTGCGGCATGAAGAGCATCTGGATGTGCATTTCAGATGTCTTCCCGGAAATATACTTTCCGGCTCACGACGTCCAACATTAACCCAAACCGGGAAGCCAGGTGAACACCTATTACGGCTTCCCCTTCCCCCTCAATAAGGAGAAGATGGGTATGTATGGACCGTCCGTGGATTGACATGTCCACGTACATGACTCCTTCTATCTTGATGGAGTACCCACTCATGCCCGTCAGGAATGATGGGAGGCTAACCTCCTGCACCGGTAACTCCATCTCCCGTGCCACCGACATGCTCATGACCGATACTTCGGCCCCGGTGTCGACGATCGACTCAACCAGCCGACCATCCATCGACACCAGAACATGCGGTGCCCCACACAAGTATGCACGGCTCTGTAATTCAGGAATGGGCAACCGTCGTTGCCCGACATTACTTCTCTGAGCCTCATCCGTCCTCCCGCCCACAGGGGATGGTCGTACCGGATGCTCAGGGGCCTGGCTTCCAGTCTCCACTCCCGGAGACTCACCAGGCCTGGGCGACAGCATGAGCGCACCAACGCTCGAAGCCCTTGTAATGCCCGTACTATTCGGACCTTCCTCCCCCTCATCAGGGAAGAAAGGTGCCACCCAGCTCTCTAGCCGGGCAAGCGCAGCTTCCAGTGTGGGGCTTGGCTCCTGAAATACCCACTGGGTAATTTCTGGGTCCGCAGACCTAGCCAGAGGCACCCCTGCTTCATGCAGGATACCCACATATCTGGAGACTGCCCGAAGGTACGCTCCTTTACTTCGCCGGCTTTGCCGGGCACCTGAGTTTTCAAGCATTACCGGTCGACTGCAGCTCAGTTCTGCAGTGACCAGCGCCGGTTTAACGAGGGCGGGCCCTCGTTTCTGGCGACAGGCAGATAGAACATCTGTCCATCAATTACGGTGGACAGATACTCTCGGCCCTGCAGTACCACGGGTGCTAAACCCGGCAGGTATCGCGCCACTGGGCTTTCGCCTGGAGGTACTCGAGCAACCTGTCCTTGGGCAACAGCCTTCGGACAGTCCTTCTTAAGGTGACCCATCTGGTTACACCGAAAGCATGGACCAGGTTGCCTACGAGTAGGACCTCCACCTCTAGCCGTTTGGCCGGACCCTGACGGAGCTGCTGTGGACTTATTTCCACCCTGGCTCCGCCGCTTCGTCTTTCTTCCCTTCTGCCCTCCGGTCTTGGCAGTAGCTCCGTCCGATTTGGACGGTGCCGCTGCCTTCGCACCCGAAGAGGTAGAAGTAGACATAGCAGAGCTCTTGGGCTTTGCCACAGCACCAGAGACCTTGGCCGCAGCCTGGGTCTCCCGTATCGTCAAGGTACGGGCAGGTAACGCTCCCGCCGTAAGCATGTCGGCTTCGACCAACATTGCCTCGGTGGTAAAGTCCCTGTCCGTCTCAGCTTTCGATCCCCAGAGGGGTCTGAGAATCTCCGGCTGCAGTTTCTTCTTATACCGGAGGAGTCGACAAGACTCATCCTCACCAGGAGAAACTCGTTCCACCAGCTCAATAAAGCGCCAGTAGAATGCCTGGAGTGATTCCGCAGGCCCTTGCTTCATGGCCTCAAAACGGTCGAAACAGGCCTGAGCCTGATTCTTGGTTCCAAAGCGGTGAAGCATAGCCTGCCTCAACTCCGGCCAGCTTAGGTTCGGATGGAACTCCACCAAACAGGCGTAATGTTCCTCAGCCGGACCATCCAGCAGGTACGTAAAGAAACTGCACCTGGCCTCATCCGTCCAGCGCTGAGCCTTAGCTTTGGCTTCGAACTGCCGGAGAAAAGGCGTAATGTCCTCTCGTCCATCATACCGGATGAACGAGTGAACTGGGTTAAAAAACCCAAACACCTGGATCTCCGAAGGGACAGCCGGTGCAGGCGTCCACGGCACGGTACTTACCCGCCGTGGTGCCCTGCTCCGGTTCCCCGAAGTCTCAGCATCAGGTTCAGCATCCACGGGATCCACCAAGTGGACCCGCACTCGCTGAACGGGCGGAGGATTTCTCCGACCGCCTCCCGAAGGAGCGGTCCAAGTTCCTCCGCCTAGAGGCATCTGCCCGGCCAGAGCCGGTGGCACCTCCCTCCGTACACCTCTCCGGTGCACGTGCGATGGTGTGAATCGAGGACGCTCCCCATGAAGCCTCCGGCCCTCTGGGGAAAGATGACCCTGCCACCGCAGTTCATCAATCCCCCTGGCAACCTCACGGAGTTGCTCCTCAGTCATCGACGCCAACCATGATGTCATGTTCACCGAGGATGGCTCCGGGGTCCCTACCACCTCTTCCGGTAAGGGATTATCTCCACGTCCAACCGGACGGGAGGCGGTGGAGGTTAACAGGCCGGCCGTAGGCCGTCCGCCTGTCCCAGTCGTGGTTGGAAACCCTCCATCACCACCGTCTGCCGGTGCTCCACCGGAGACAGTGCCACGACGGTGCGACCGCACCGTCACAAAGTCTCCAGCCGGAGGTTGGTCCGTAGGGTCAACCTCTACGACACCTTCCTCCGTGGAATCACCGGGTACGTTCCCGCCAACAGCACCCTCAACAGGGTGCCGCCCCTCCGGCCGCCTACCACGGCCGGCGGTCCGGGAACACAACTCCAATCCTTCCAACAAACTGCTTCCCCGACCAGACATCGGGAAAACAGGGTCTTGGCCGATTTCGTCCGTGCGAACACGGGCAAAACTGGCCACCACTTGTCGGAAGGAACTCTACCGTAAAATACGGTGAATTTACGGACAAAAGTCCGCAAAACACCGACAATTATCGGTAGAACCGTAAACTACCGCAGTGTCACGGACAAAAGTCCGTGTCCCACGGTTAGATTTACGGTGGAGTTCCTCTCTACCGTTTTCGACCGGTGATTTCGGTAAAAAGCTCTTTCACCGTCCTAGAACGGAGATACACGGACAACGGTCCGTAATCTACCGTCCAACAACGGTGAACTTGTCTTCTTACCGTGTTTGAACGGTGATTCACAGACAAAAGTCCGTAATCCACCGTCTACTTACGGTAAAACTTGACCGTAACCCGGTTTTACCACGGTATCACGGACAAAAGTCCTGTTCCACGGTATCACCGGTAACCCTGGCCGTAGACGGGTTTCCGCCGTAGTTTCACGAACAAAAGTCCGTGCCCTACGGTGTACTACCTGTCCACCGGACAAGCTACGGTTAAGTTCCCTTTTCACCGAGTTCTACCGGTCCTGCACGGTAAATCACCGTGCTACCGGTATACTGACGGTGAAAATAACCGTTATCTCACGTTCGGACGGTCCTGCACGGTCAACCACCGTACCCACCGTCCTACTCACGGATAACCTAGGGCTTTCCCCGGTGACCACCGCGGTATCACGGACAACCGTCCGTGTCCCACGGTTCTTCACCGGACTACTATGCCCTAAGCCGTGTTTGGCCGTAGTTCCGTGGACAAATGTCCACGCCCTACGGGCACCCACACGGCTCCGGTTTTACCGACCGCACAAGAGAGGCTGGTGGTAGCGCTACCCGGCGCCTCCACCAATTGTAACAACCCGACCGGTCTGTTACAATACCCACGGCAAATTTCCCTAAACTTACCGTCGCTTGACCTCCTTGGGACGGTTCGAAGCGCTGGCCAGCCCTTCTCTTGCACCCGTCCGTGCCACGGGTAGCGCTGGTTGGAGGTCCCTTCCCTCGCCGCAAGTCGACGGACGAAAGACCGCCGAACAGGACGAGGAATTCGCGGTAAATCCCCGATGGATCTTACCGTGGAACCGCGCGCGAAGAACCGGCCGACATGCCGGAAACATGACAGACAGGACGGTGGTGGTGACGGTGAAACTCCCCACTGGAACCCCCACCCTCCACACGGTAACTTCCCCAGTATTCAAGATAAATAATCAGACACGGACACAGTGGTTGGAGTGAAAAGATAAATCATATAATTTATTCACACAGAATAAATAACCAAAAACACTCACTTATTAAATAGATGAGTCTCCTGGCTACTTCAGCCAGGAGAGGAGGTCATTGACCTCTATCACACAACAAACAAGATGAATGGTGACCATCTTGGCCACCTGTTGAACTGAAGGAGCACACATCAACCATGCACACAGCATAAGGGTGAACTTTCCACTGCCCAGATATAATGGCCGCCGCCATATATATCACCCCCAGGCTGCTCCACCTGGGGGAGGACAGGGACCCTTGCTGGCCATTTTGTCGTCTGCCTGGCAACCAATTTACAAGTGCCTAGCAGACGACATGGGAATTTAGTTCTGCTCCAAAAGGAGCAGAACTGGGTCGTCACATATGTATAACCAAATGACTTCTCGAATGCATCAATTTGTGATGTAGACAAATTACAATTAATCCCTTTCCCAATTAATTCAATTTCTCCAACTTTTACACCAAAATCATTATTAGCACGTTTCAGCTTCACCATTTCATCACATTTTGCTTGAATAGTTGGTGATATTACATGTTCTACGTGGAACTTTTTGTACAAAATATTGAATAATAAACACCGATTAATAATTTGCAGAGTAAGTATTTGCAGTAATTTGCCATTACCACTTTCGAAATGGAATGCAGAATGTGCCCATAGTGGACCCCATAAATATGCACATTTTGCTAAATGCAAAAGTTGATGTACATTAAAAGTCATTTTTGCTTCACCATAAAACAGTCCAACACCTCCAACAAAATCGAAAAGTAGCAGATCAGCTTTGTGAATTTCGCCATCTGAAAGATTTTCTTTTAAAAGTATGTTCATAGCTTGAGCAAGCATTGCAAAATGTGACATACTTCATTGGGAGTATGTTTTTCATACAAGGAATGCTGTAATACAGCAACCCTGCTTTCCATTCTGATGCTTTCCAGTTTTTTCTTTCATTAACTGATCATGGATATCGTGAAAAAAAATTGGTGGTTTAATTAAAAACAACTTGGAATCAATATCATGTAAATGAGTTGGTGATCCAATATAGAACTCACCATCAACACTGGTTAACCACAATTCAGTTAATTGCCGCATAACACCAAGTAGCACACAATGCATGTAGTCAAGACTGAACCCCTAAACTATATCGAACCCTTTCATGTTAACTAATGGAGATGGCCCTTTGACTCCATATTCTGGAACATTTTGTTCTAGGGCCTTTTCCACACACAAAAATATAGGCATTTGATCTATCTTTGGCTATTCCTTTAATGGAATACTTCACTTGACCTTCTACAGTTTTACCATGATGTAGACACCAACTGCAACCATGAAAACCATTATACTGGACTGTGTTTTGTATTGTGGCTCTAGCTGGAGAGTCCACACAGCATAAAATGCAATACACTTTGGAATGCATGAGAGTATTTGATACTTTCCACATAATGAGAAACATTTCCATTTTTGGATGTTTTTCCCAAACCATAGACCTGCCAAAATGATATTTTTACGACGAAGATAGTAAGGTAGCTCATTTAAAATAAGCTGTATTGGCCAAATTGACAACTTGGATGACTTAAAAACAGGACTGCCATCAGAATTTATGAGTAATGTAAGATCATGTGGGATACAACCCAATTCTTTTCTTTTCTAATTGTAAAGAGAGCCATTTATAATGTCAGCCTTATCATGTGTTACTTTAATTTCTGACAAGTAGTCAGAAAGTTTAAAGCTTATTTCCTGATCACCAAGCATAGCTTCCATCTGTTCTTTGACTGACAAAGTTACATAAAAGTTTCCAGCATTTGCAGTTGAAATATCATTAAATTCATTGCACTCTGGGCGAAAAATACTGTCTTCCTTCAATAATTTAAACCTGCAGCTTTCCCAAAAAGATAAGTGCTATTCGGTATAATTTTTTTCCCAACTATTAAATTCATCATTTTCAGCAAATCATCAAGGGCACTCCAATTGATGTTATGAATCATAATATATGTTAAGACCATCATAATACTATCATCAACTGAGTTACATTTTCCTAAATTCTTCAGTGCAGAAAACATGCTGGAACTTGCATTTGGAGGCACACAATCAGGCTGTTGATCTCTTGCTACTTCATCAGCATCAAAATCGGCTTCAAAACAGTAATTTCCATAGTAGTCATATCTTCATAGGCGTTATCTATTAATTCACTACATGAATATATAAATAAAATTCACTTTAATTGACACTAGCACAAAAATTTGAAAATTAGTTAATTTTCCATATCGTGCAGCCCAATACTAATGACAGTTTTGTACAATCTAGTATAATTATCATGTTACTTGTTTACCATTTTGCAAAAGTTGTTTGATATATGTAAACTCAGCTATTTGCCAGCCATCATTACTTTGTTATTGTAAAGTTTTTAATCTAAAATCCTCTGGTAGTGTGTATTTATAAAATAGTAATGATTTAAAAAAAAAATTTATATAATTACATAAGATTGTACAATGTTATCTTATTTTATTATGTCACCATTTGTATTGCTTTGTGATACATGCAAATTTAATATATACCTTTCTATTGTATAGCTATCTTTACTGTTTTTGTCATCAAAATTGTCATTTACTTCAATACTGATTGAATCTTCGGAACTTGTAGATTCATATAAATTTCTGTAGTTTACGTCAAATTCAGTATTTTGAATATACAGTACATGCCTTTATACACCCTTATATACCTTTCTCTTGCTGTATAACTTTCATTACTGTTTTCACTTTCATCATCATCACTGTAATTTTTTGTTTCAATGCCTACTGGATCGATTTGAGAACTAGTAAAATTATAAATTATGGTAGTTTAAGCCAAATTCAATTTATTTTGCAGTATGATCAATACATGCCACTTCAATATATACCTTTCAGTCGCAGTAGGGCTGTCATTACTGTTTTGGTTATCATTGTCATTCATTATTTCAATGGCAAGAGGAATTTTCAAACTTTCAAAACTAGATAAATTGCTGCAGTTTAAGTGAATTTTAGTTATTTTGTAACATGATCAATACATGCCACTTCAATATATACCTTTCAGTCACAATAGGGCTGTCATTACTGTTTTGGTTATCATTCCCAACCAGAAATAAACTGCAGAATTTCTGCAAAAAATGTAAAAACAAACTGCAGGTTTTTTGAAAAATTTATGTAAAGTTTTGGCCCCTCAAATTTGCAAAAAAAACTGAAATGTTTGTAGATTTGTGATTTGTAGTTTTTTTGTAAAATTTTGGTAGAAATGAACTGCAGTTTTTCTGTGATATCTTGGCAGTAATTAACTGCAGTTTAACTACAATAAATTTTTAAAATGTTTGCAATTCTTTTGTAAGTTGTTTTAAATCTAAATTAATTTTTACTACATGTAGAAATATACATTGTGTGTTAATTCATACATAATAGGTGGCTGGTGCACAAGCATTACAGTATAAATTGTGACAATTCCACTTTGCAAAATTATCCATTTCAGGAAAGAAATAACCCATATCATGAAATGATTGATAAAATTGAATATATGGCTGACCTTTTTGTGAAATGGAGCATTTTGTCAAGTGGATGCAACATATTTGAAATTAAACACATTTTTGGCAAAAATGGTTTAAACATACATTTACTTATAACATTTCACTGTATAAATGAGTGATGGTGACATAAAATAATTTATTGAAAACTATCTGTTTTTATTTTATTCAATATGCAAGAAACATTTTTTTTATTAGACATAAAAGTACAATACTATTCAAAACTTTGAAATACAATTTGGTGTTATTTATTAACTTTATAATTTAATAGTTATAAAACAATTTAGTTTAAGTAAAAAAATCTATATTTTGTATGCAAGACAAAATTAATATTGAAACATAAGTTAATAGTAACAATGTGAATTAATCACATAAAAAATGAATAAAAGTTTTATTTGATCGAGTAACTATCAAAACAAATATAATATTGAATTCAAAAACTGAAACATTACAAATCTTCTAAGTTAGTATCAAAAACATTTTCAGTTGAGGATTTTGTAAATACCTTGCTCTCAGAATTTGATTTTGATCGAATTGATGACCGGACAAGCTGCCGTGCGACCTTAAATTTCATTACAACATGTGATTCAATAGCTTCGACAACATTGTGATCTAATACATCTTTGATGGGTGCTGCTCCATGAGGCTTGCATATGCCTTTAATGACACTCTTAGCTAAAGTTTCTCGCCCAAAAACAAGAACCAACAAATCACCTATATACTTGCTATATTCAGTTGTTCTACAGAGAAGTCAATTTTTTTCAGGAAATTGAAAATTGGGCCCAATTGATACAAGTGGTTCACATTGAGCTTGACTATTATTGAACGTTTTTATTTCTTTTTTGTAAGATTTAAGTTTTGTTTTCAATGCCCTTCGTTTCTTTTTTTTTCGTTTTCAAGTTGATCTTTGTATGTATTTAACTCTTCGTCATAAACTCTAACTTTGTCTTGCAGTTCGTTTATTTCTAACTTTTGATATTTCAGTTTTCTTCGAAAGTCTTTACAATCATCACAAATACCATTAACCGTTTCATTAACTGTTTTTTTGCGGAAGATTGGCCAGCTCATGGCTTTCCGAAGTAGGATCAACAATTGGTACATCTTTAGCAAAACACTTCCCATTAGCTATCTCTTTTCGGTTCACTAAATGTTTTTAATTTTTATGAAATTACAAAAGCTATACACAGCTTTGAAACTAATTAATTAAAGAAGATGAGCATATACATGTAGATAATTCTACATAATCTAACGAAAATTATAATATATGCTTGTATGTATGCATGCAAAAGTGTATGGAAGTAATTCCACCCTTAATTGCTCTGTAGTGCTATGCATATTCTCTTGTCCATATATTTTAAAGAATCTTTGTAGAGCAGTTTAAAATTACCAATTTTGATTTTTGAAAAATTATATTCATTAAAACATATATGAAACTTAAGTTTAATAGTGCTGTTAATCTCATTTTACAAGTATATTTTTGTGAATGTGAAAATAATTGTTTTATTTCCAAAATCTAAAAAACACGAAAAATTTCATTTTTTTTTTCATTTTTGACTATGAAATTAGATCATTTTTAATAGTTTCTAGTAAATGCATAGTTCAGCACATAATTAGGTGTGTATTTTTTTTTAAGAAATTGTTAGTATATCTATTTTCATTTTATACTTCAAACACTGAAAAAATTATATTTGACTTGATACGCAAATGAATTAAAAAATAATTAGCATACAAATTCAAATATTACTTAAGTTTCTTACATTTTAATTTTTAAGATCATTTAAACCTACAGGTTTAATTTTTAATTAATATTGTCTCATTGCAAAAAAAATCTTTAGAAATTTATAAACATGGTTGTTATTTTAAGGTCTACAAAATTTAATTTTTCCATCATTATTTGTTAGGTATTTTTTTGCAAACATATGCTGTTAATTTATTTAAAATAATTTATATTATAATTAATTTTTAGTATATTTTTAAATTTGAATTATTATAGTATATTTATAATATATTTAATTTAATCAATTTTTAATAGTTTTTAAATTTGAATTATGATAGTAGTAGAAACACAGTTACCTCCAGTTTGAATAATTTTTGCTGGATAAAATATATTTTCCCATTGCACTTTCACAATTTGACTTTATTTCCAGTTTTTCAAACTATCAAGACCATTAATTTTAGAAATTGATTTTGTATCTAATGTTAAAAGATCAATTGAAGAATATTTGTTCTCTTCATAAAAGAAAACTATTGCAAAATAGTTTTCAAACTTTTTAGAGAGAGAAATTTCATTAATTGTAGACATTTTCAGCACAAACTTGGAGAAGAAATGACCGTTTTTTTTTTAGAATATGAAGAAAAAAAGTGTGTGGGTGACTGCATCCTGTTAAAAAATATGTAGTACTTAACAGATTTCTTGGAGTTTCTTCCTTCAGCTTAATTTGATACAGTAGCTACCTACTCCTTCTGCACCAACAACTCCAACTATATATATTCAAAGTATTCACTGAGAAAAGTTTTTTTAACTTTCCCACCACATGTGACTGAATCTATATAAGTCTTATTTGTTCATGTTTCTACACCTATACAGACAATATATACAAAATACATATACAAAATTAATTCAATCAATTATTATTATCAAGCCATCATCATCAACTGGAAATTATCAGGTATTAATATTATATACAGCTAATGTTCCATACTTTTTACAAAACTAGAAAGTGGAATTTCAGCCTTTTGTAAAGTCACTAGTCAATGTGTGCTGAATTAACAATTTTAAAATAAATATGTACATTTACTATTGCTTCTTTCTTATTTTAAGCCATATTAATATGCCTACAAATTGAATAGAAGCATAGATTTATACTACCAAATTTGGGTGGAAATGTGGTTGTACAGCTTAATGACACAACCTGAAAGTTTAGATGCTGACATAATACCTACTAATCAAACATTATCAGAGCACAGCTGTTCATTTAATTGTGAAGAGGCTACTACACAATGGGGGACACCTTGAAAATCAGTTGTCTGATGATGCCCAACAACCTGAAAATGAGAACCATCTCGAAGAAGAATTGGTTTACTTTTTTCACAATGACATTTCTGAATCTACAAATGAAGATGACGAATCAGCTATTTCTTCAAATTTTGATGATGTTAATTTCATACCTTTAGCACTTTACAATGACAACTCATTGCAATTAAATAATTGATTTATTATTACAATTTATTTAGGTAACATCCTCAGAAGATGAGAAACATAATGAATATGTCCCAGTCATAGATAATGGAAGTGACCCTCTCGATCAGAATTCAAACATATTCAAGCAGGAGGCTCTTCTTTGCATCCTTACATTTTTGTTAAATTCAATTTATCTAGAGAATGTAAGGAAGCTTGTTTACAGCTTCTTAAGTTGTTGATGCCAATTTCTTGTATTTTGCCTGAAACAATTTGTTTATTTAACAAGTGTTTTGGTTCAGTTAGAAATTCCATTTGTCAACAACATTACTACTGTTTGTCATGTAAAAAATATATTGGAGAGATACAGGTAGATCAATGCACATCATGCAATCGGTCATTTGATCAAAATGAATGTATGAAAAAAGGTTCATTTTTCTTATGTATGCCTGTTGAGATTCAACTTCGCCAAAAATTGGAATATGAAGATTTTAAACGAAATTGAACACCACAGTAAAGACTTGGGTGACCAAGTTGGGGATTCATGTGTGAGGGATATTGTAGATGGTATGAATTACAAAAATGTTAAAAAAAACAAAAATTCATTACAGATTTCTTTGTTATGGAATTCTGATGGACTCGCATTGTACAAAAGTTCAAACTACAAAATATGGCCCATACAATGTGCAATTATTGAAATTTCGCCTTATGAACGGAAACACAATATTTTGTTAGCAGGTTTATGGTTTGGCTCTGAAAACCCTATCATGAATGAGTGTTACCTTTTACCATTTGTTAACTAATGCAAAAAATTATGTTTAAAAACAAAACTGGTAAAGAAATGCACGTGGAAGTAAAAAATAGATCGTACAGCTGATGCCCCTGCACAAGCACTAATTCAAAACTTCACACAGTTTAATTATACGGTTGTTCAATTTGTCTACATAAAGGTCAAAGAATTCCACGTGGCAAGGGATTTTCAAGAGTATATCCAGTTGTATTACCTTTGCCTCATATAAGAAACTTTGAAACAACACTATTAAATGCCAAAGAAGCTGTGTTCAAAAGTCAATTTTAGGAGTTAAGGTCCCTCCTCATTAATGAAGTTGAAATCATTTCATATCATTAATAGTTTCAGCCCAGATTACATGCATTGTGTCCTGTTATGTGTTTGTCGACACATTATAAATCTATGGTTTCATAAATGCAATATGGGATATTATCTTGGGTCAAAGAAAATGGAAGTTAATAAAAGGCTAAAGAATGGAAAAGTAATGCATGAAGTAACGAGATCTCTAAGAAATATTGAAGAAAGGGCATACTGGAAAGCAAGTGAATGGCGAACATTTTGCTGATTTCTCCGGTAATCCTATTAAATTTGCTGCCTTCTCCATATTATGAACACTGGCTTTTATTAGTCAATGGCATAACAATATTGTTGTAAAATAAAATCATTTCTCATGAGGTTGAATTGGCTGAAAAATCTTTGAAAAAATTTGTTTTCTTGGTCGCAGACATCTATGGAATTGAAGAACAAACTTACAATTGCCATTTACTGCTACATCTTTCTCGAACTGTTGTTAACTGGGGGCCATTGTGGTCACATTCATGTTTTATGTTTGAAGGAAATCTAGGACGTTTAAAAAACTTCCACCATGGAACAAACTGTTCACAAGCAAATTGTGACAACATATATGATGTATGCTTTGCAAAAATCACTAAATGTAAATTCTTCTATTAAAAATGTATCTGTAAACGGTTTCATTCAGAGACTATGTTATTCTTATACAACAACAAAAAATATGATTACTTTAAAAAATGGTTCGGTTTTTGTTTCTGGTAAATTACAATTTTTAACTAATTGCGAGAAAAATGCAATAATAACTATCGCTACAGATGCAAGTATAATTCCTCAGCAGTGTGCATTTCATAACGAAATGATGTTTAATCAATAATCATATTTTATTAACAACATTTGACTACTGTTCTAAGCTTAAAAAATATGACTGTTGTGTTTCTTTGTCAAAAAAATGTTTCGTAATCAGCAAAATAATTGTTTTCAATGAAAAAATAATTCTGTTGGGACACCAATTGAAACTAAAAAAAATTAAGCTACATGATACTGATGTTGGTACAGCTTGTAAAAATATATTGCAAAAAAAGGAAAAACTTCATGATTTAACAGCATTTATTCCTAATAACATTGAAACAAAGTATATTAAAATATATGCTAATGAAAAAGAATACTTCTGTCCACTTCCTAATATGCATGAGCGAGACTAGTTAAATATTTACTAAAAATATATCTCTATAAGGTTTATATGACTTTCAAATAGCTTGTTTTTATGTAATTGCTTTAACAGTACAATTACAATCAGTATGCATTATACTGTATAGAACATATACAATGGAATATATTCATATGTAATATGTAATTCAAATGTAATAAACAACATTTGTTCAATGAAGTTGATACAATTTATTTTTTAATTGTATATATAGTTTATTTAGTTAAATAATAAATTTAATATAGCATTAATAATTAACAATATAGTGGTAAATTAGTCTTTTAGCAAATTTTTTAGCCTATTTACAAAACCACTAATTTGTATTACTCAATGTGCAAATTAATTACAATCTTTTTAGGCAACTTGGCTTACACTTTACGTAAAATCATACAATGTGCCTGATCGAAAACAAGAACCTTATGGAAGTGAAGAACTTAAATAGAAAAATGTCCAATTTAATTTTAATTTCAATTTTACCAAAAATTATTGTAAAATTGATTGTTTACATTTACTAATGACTTAATGTCACTTATTTAACTGTAATTCTTGGCTTGTCGCAAAAATTGTATTAAATTTTGTGCTCTTTACTGAACACCATTTTCTATGAATATTTGTTAATTAAAATAAATCAATTAGTGACATGATGACGTAATTTATAGAGAAGCAGTTCATAATTACAAATTAGTTCATAATTATATCTCAGTATTAAAACGGGTTTCAATTTGTTTTTATTTTCATCAATTAATTAGGGTTCACTTTTTATGCATGCACAATTGCACATGTATAAGTGGGCTGTTGTATATTTTTAAAGTTGAAAAACTGCAGATTTATTGACTTTAGAAAATCTTCACATTTACTACAAACTCAAAAATGTAAAAAAACAAAATATTTACAAATATTGTATATTTTTTTGTAGTTGAAAAACTACAGGTTTTTCAACTTCATAACAACTGCAGATTTACTGTAAGTGGCTGCAGTTTTTTTTGCAAATAAACAAAAAATCTGCAAAATATTTGTAAATTTCTGCAGATGATTTCCGGTTGGGTTGTCATCCATTATTTCAATGGCAAGATTAATTTTCGAACTTTCAAAACTACATAAATTGCTGCAGTTTTAAGTGAATTTTAGTTATTTAGTAACATGATCAATACATACTACTTCAGTATATACCTTTCTATTGCAGTATGGCTATCATTACTGTTTTGGTTATTGTCATCCACTATTTCAATAATAAGAGGAATTTTCGAACTTTCAAAGCTAGATAAATTGCTGTAGTTTTAGTGAATTTTAGTTATTTTGTAACATGATCAATACATGTACCTTTGTGTTGCAGGTTGTGTTTTATTACGTATGTTTTCGTTATGGTCATCCATTGTTCCAGTGCTGAGTGAAATTTGGAATCTTGTAAAATCAGATAAACTTGTTTAGTTTAAGTGAATTTGTTATTTTGTGATATGATCAATAAACATGCCACTTCAATATACACCTTTCTGTTGCAGTAGAACTTTCATTCCTGTTTTGGTTATCATTAATGGCATCTATTGTTCTAATAGGATGAGTAATTTCCAAACTTCAAAAACGTGAGATGCAAAGTGATCAAACAAAACTATTCATGATGCAAGGTCATGACATCACCCCCACCTACATTGGAATTACTCAGCCAAATCCGGTTGAGAATTCTCTTCTAGAATATTTAACAATTTACCATTTGTCCCATCACATAATTTTTTTGGTTTTAGTAACCATCACCCACTACACTAGTAAAATATTAAAACAATTGAATATCGAAACATAAACCGTCAAAAAAATAACATTCAAAATATTCAAACCGTAAGGTCATCTATAACTCGGGTAATTTCCTAAGTTCTGTATACTCATTTCTTACAGTACATTCAGCAAACAAAGGCTGACTTACAACAACGTCAGAAGGTGTCGCATTCCTTTTCTGAATAAGTCCCAGAGTTGGGCTCCATTGCCTATTATTTCTCATGCACCATGCATAAAGACATGCAAAGACAACAATACAGACTATTGTCACACATATATTATATCCCATAGGAATTAATGATGAAACACTGTCAACATTTACATCATTATAAACATCATCTAAATCATCGAGTACTTCAGTAATTGGTTTACTACTAAAATATAAAGGTAAATGTTCATTTAGGGCTAGAATATCGTCCAATTTCTTCCCGTTGTCTGAACTAAATCCTTTGACCAACCATTCTAGTTCCATAGAGGTAATGACTTGAGAAGCTTTAGGAGTAAGTAGTCTAGGAGAAAATGCATTGATCACAAACGAAGATCCTTGGAAATGTGGAGTCAACACAATACCTGACGAATATGCGGTACATGCACTTGGTATGGAAACGATCCTGGTCCCATTTAAAATATGTGTAATATCCAGAGTATGGTTTGGGCACACAACACAGAATGTCAGTTCCTTGCCCATGATGTATATCCATGTTCCGGCATTGTTCACACACTCGAAGATAGGTAGGTGACTATGTACCACACATCTGTCACAATTGTCGCACTTTTTCCTCATCATCCAAAAATAGAGCATATTTACACGTGATAATTGGTTGCTGTAGAACTGTATTGACTGAACCACACATGTGGATCGCATCACCATAACAATTACTCAGTTCTTCTGATGTCAATAACAAATAATTCTGTCTTATTTGCTGATATAGCAAGATATGGGTATTGTGGCTGTATGTATGCAGATACATTCACACTAGGTAGGGTATGAGGTAAAGGAGTTAAGTGGTAAAGTTCAAAAGTATTGAAAAGTGTGCGAAGTGGCATGCGTGCAAATACCCTAAATGTATTATTAGACACCACAGAAACAGTAGTTATACTTTGATAATAAAAGTAAATATCTTCAAGAGATGGTGGTTTTAACAAAGATAAACCCATTGGTAAAGCTGTTCTTATCTCACTGATTGTGTGTAATAAATCAAGAGGGGATATTAACATGGAAGTAATTTTCCCCAATGTCAACATGTCCAAACTTTCTTGCAAAGCCGTGAAAGTTGTTTTAGCTTCCGTATACACATGCTCTAAATTTTGCAACAGGGTTGTTAAAAGAAGGTCAGATTCAAGGATCACAAAATCATCAGAAAGAACATGTGTTACATGAGACAACCGTAAAATAGCATGTCTATTCTCCAGAATCATTCATATAGGTTGCTTGTTTCTTAAGGAAATGTACAGCTAAACCTGTTACTTTTCTCGCTTTATTTATTTTCTGAGTTAAATCAGTGAAATCATCGTTATCAGCTGTCCCAAATAAAAATTTTAACAACTTCCCACCAGCATCAATTAATCCTCTTTTTACATGTTTTTGTGGACTGGCAGCTAAGAACGTGGCAGAACGAAAGGCACGCACTTAATGACCAAGAATTCTTATGTTATAGTGTAGAAGTTGTACACTTCTATTCAGAGCATTCCATAGTACACAATGTGTAGCATCACTAATAAATGTAGCAGTGGTATGCAGTTTTTTCTGTAGGATGTCACTAAACTGTGTGACAGCTCCTCCAATTGTTCTACCTCAGACAGGTATCGATCAAATGGTATATCAAATGCAATAGTCCAATGCACATTAGTTAATAAAAAGTCACCCTTATGAAGAAAGGTAACTCCGCTTGTTATATGTGGGGAAACGACAGATGAACCTACATACTGAATTTGATGAACAAGTACCAAAACAGCGATTTTTAGTATCTCAATCCTTGACTGTTAAATTTCCCCTAGTTAAATTTCGAATCCACTTGACAATTAGTCACCAGTCTGCAAAAGAAACACAACATAACTACACTGCTAAGATGAGTGTGGATACTATGTCATTCTTCTGCCATATTTCCTTAGAGAAGGATTGGAAGTATAGTCTGTAGTAGTAGAAATCTTAGGATTAATTAAAAACTTATTATGACCACTAATATTTTCCCCTACACTTCCCTTAACTTGATCTCTGCTATTACCACAAGTTCCAGGTCCCTCAACCTGGACGCCTGGTTTAACTGAATTATAAGATTGGGAATTCAGGAATCGCCACTTTGGGACTCATTCCTGTTGTTACTGCATCATCCAGATGTTTCACTGGTTTCAGGCGTAGAACATGTGCACGGTGTTCCCGCCTTGAAGCAACATCCTGTAGAACAAAATTTACAGGGGTTGTTTGTCTTATGAGCCTATAGGGTTCTTGCCACTTCTTTGATAACTTTTGACTAACCCCTGGTTTAACCTGTGTTATCTTTGTATACACTAGATCCCCAACTTTATATAAGACTGGCTTAGTCTTTTTATTGGTAGTTTCTCTGTACTTCGCTGCTGCCTGCTCAATGTTATCATATGGTTTTTCATATGATACCCGCATACGTTCTCTTAACTCTGTTACGTAATTTTCTTCAATATCATATGGTGACTTAGGGGTAAAGATCTCAGCGTGCGGAACTTTAGCATCTCTTCCAAAAAATAAAAAATGAGGAGTTTCCTTCGTGGTTGAGTGTGGAGTAGTGTTATAGGCAAACAACACAGCTGGTATCCAGTGATCCCAATCACGGTGGTCTTTCCGCACATAATATGACTGTGCATCTACAGGGGTTTTATTAAAACGCTCCGTAACTCCATTTGCTTGAGGATGGTATGCGGTAGTGAAAATCTGTTTAACACCTAAATAATTGCATATATTTTTCATAAGAGCAGATGTAAAGTTTGCACCACGGTCTGTCAAACATTTTTGTACCCCGTATTTCAAAATATATCGGTGAGCGACTTCCCTGGCTATTGTTTCTGCTTTTTGATCAGGTAACGGAATTGCTTCCACATACCTTGACAAGTGATCCATAATAACAAGGATGTAGCGATTACCTTCGGTGCTAATAGGGTGCGTACCTGAAGTGTCCATACTTATACATTCCATAGGTTCATGTATTTCTTTAAATAGTTGGACTGAAGGTTTATCAAGATTCAGAGCAGTTTTTCTTAGAGCACACACTTTACACTGATCACATTTCACTGATCACTGATCTTATTAGGCCAAAAGAAAGCTAACTGGAGTCTTCTCAGTGTTTTTCCAGGGCCCATGTGAGCCGAAAAAGGAGCAGTATATGATAAGCCTCTAATAATGGAGTTCACATTTGTGCTGGGACTACCAACTGCATGACTTATTTCCTTTCGGGCATATAAATTTGGAGGTGTATGAACTCGGAAAAGTAATCCTTCAGCATCTAAAGTATATTTCTCTCTTAAGGTTTGTTTATACTTCGCGAAGCATTGCGAAGGGAAGCGAAGCGATGACTAAATAACGTTAACGTTTCGCTTAGCATCGCAAAGTCACCACTTTTGTTGCTTTAGTTTGCTTCGCTATGTTCATACTTCATAAACAAAAAGGTGCGAAAAAACCAAGAAAGTAGAAGGAGCTAGGTCTGTTTAACAGAAATATAGTAAACACATAGTAGTAATTGATGTGTTTGTGTATTGACTACATCGACACATTATTATAGTATAAAGAAAATGAAGCGCAGTTTGGAGCACAAAGGTATAATCGCCCAACACCGGCATTACTGGTATCTTTGTGTGCTGGCTGGTCGTCATCACCTTGGGTTTAAGAAATACAATTCAAAATGCCGAGCATACATTCGTTCCATTTTACAAAAACGAAGACATCAAGGGGACTACTTAAATCTCATAAGTGAAATGCAACTTGGTGACAGGGAATACCATTTCCCATACTTCAGAATGTCCGCAGGGCAGTTTGAAGACCTACTTAAATGCATAGGGCCATACTTAATGCGACAACGGACCCACATACTTTCCATTGTGCTGGCAGAATGTGTGTCAATGACACTGAGGTATTAATGCATCGAGTATAATATTCCATGTACATACCCAATTAAAATTTTCTATGCACAGGTACCTTGCACATGGAGACAGCCAACAAAGTGTCTCATGGAGTTTTCGTGTAGGACGAGAAATGATCTGCTGTATGATTACAGAAGTGTGCATTTCCATACAGAAAGGAATAGCGAAGAAACGAATAGCCCGTGACTTTGAGTTGAATTGGAATTATCCTCATTGTCTCGGAGCTATTGATGGGAAGCATATTACTATACGTGCACCAAATAATGCTGGTAGCTTGTTTTTCAACTACAAAAAACAGCATAGCATTAATGGTATTATTAGCTACTGCAGATGCACACTACTGTTTCACATTGGTTGATGTAGGAAATTTTGGACGGAACAGCGATCGAGGTGTATTTGCACACTCGTCAATTTGTAAACTACTAGATATTGAAGGATTGAGCATTCCACAGCCTTAGATGTTAAACACCTTATGTGTTTGTAGGCGATGAGACATTTCCATTGAAACATTATCTTATGAGACCTTTCGCGAGAGTTGATGGCTTTCCGATTGACAGAAAGGTTTTTAATTATCGCCTGTCACGGGCTCGAAGGGTAGTTAAAAATGCATTTGGAATACTCTCTGCAAGATGGCGTATCTTTTTAAAAACAATACATGCTAAACCGACAAAGGTTCTTCTCATAACAAATGCCTGCCTTTGTCTACACAACTATCTGATGCATTGCAATATTGTCACATCTGATAAACAATACTGTCCACTATCATATGCTGACAGGGAACAGGATGGAAACGTAATTCCTGGAGATTGGCAAGGTGATGTGCATCGATCAAATGCATTCAGACGTATTGGTCACAGTGGTGGAAACCAGTACAAAGAACAAGTGAATTTGATTGGACAAACATTTACTGACTTCTTCATGTCTGTTTCTTCATGGCAATATAATGGTATAACTGGATTTTCATAAACCATGCTATGTCCAACCACTGAGGTGAAATTGTAGACTTCTTAGGTGTTTGTTGCCTTGAGTATACGTTTAATTAGGACGTGGCTGATACTACGCTTTTCCAAAAACTATTTATTAATCACTTTTGTACATACTAACGTGCAACACATCTTGGCGTTAAGGTCACTTTTATTATTGATTTAAACCAAAAATAAGTGTTCTAGAACACAACAGTACGCAAGTGTGCTTGAAACATTGTGTAATTCTTTATTGAAAATTAAAAAAATACAAATGATTAGTGGTCATTACTCTCAACCTCTGCATTGAAAAACAAATTTTCAATTTCATGTTTTATAAGATGCTTTGTAGCCTTCGATAGTGCTTTCAGACATAATCCTATGTAGGTGCCGTAAGCTTCGTCCTCATCAACAACCGATGCAGTATGTACAGCTGCTAAAGACTGCCCTGAAGATTGTATGGCAGCAGCTATTTCCAAACCAACTGCATCAGTAGTATTTCTCCTGTGTTTAGAACCTTCAAATGCTTTATATGTGCCTGCGTCTGGAATGCTTGTAGGAGTCAGGTTTAGCTGACTACGTGATGTTGACGAACTTTAAACCAAACAGACCGTAAACAGTAGGTAGAATTGTGCACCATTGCATGCATTTGAGAATCAAACCTTTCACCTGTGGGCGAACTGATTGCTAGTATATCACCAGTCTCACTATCTTCCCATTGAGGACTTTGTATGGTGATGTTAGTGAAGGTTCTGCCATATAAATAAATGAAATAATGATTATTGTCACCGCAGCTAATTGTTACCCATATGAGAACCGTGGTGTTTCCGTGTGATTATCCAAGAAGGACATTAAGCTGTAATAGGCCCAGGTGCACCTAGTGCTAGCTTGACTTCCGCTTCTAGTGTTCTGCATTTTCTGCTTTTGGATTCTATAACTGTCTTTAAGTGATCGCCACATATTTTGGGCATCAGCAGCATCTGAATATAACACCCATAATGATAGCATTTATATGTGCGTATGCAATATCATGTGCAATACTAGACATGGCAACATTTGCATATCTTTAACCTTCCCATATCATTATGTCTACATGTATAGGTGACAGACATCACTGCTATTGTAAAGTGCATTGTTCAGCACCTATTTGAAGTTTGTGGTTATTCATCTTGTTAATAGTTAGTTTTGCAAAGTATGCACACACACATGCACATGTGACATTTGTGGCCTAACTTGCAGTCCGACATCGTTTGCAATTTTAGTGAAGAGAGCCTCCGTCACAATACTATTACTGTAGTCGGGGTGTGTGACTCTAAAAAGGGCCTCATGTTGTTGCACCCGCTGTATAAATAATTTTTTGTAATAAAGACGTCGTTTTCTTTTTGTTATAGGTTGGCTAGGTTACTTAATTAAATCGAACACGACACTATTATTGAGTGACTCGCATTCCGTTATTGCGTCGGTGTTGTCCGCCATGTTGTTTTATGGGAATAGAATGCTGATCTGTGATTGGCTGCGAAGTCGCTTTCGTTAGATTAGAGAAAATCCTATCTAGATTTCGAACGAAAACGAAGGCATGAGAAAGAGAAAACTTGATCTTATTGCAACGAAAGCTAACGAAGTGTCAGCATTTCGTTGCGAAAGTTATTTTCTTCGTTTCACTTCGCATATCGCTGCAATTTCGCGAAATATAAACCAACCTTTATACATGCAACCTTCGGGTTTAGAAATGATCTGATCTACTACGGTCCTCCAGGGTTCATCTTTCCTCTGCTTGCTTTTGACCTCTTCCTTATTCCAAATAGGAACCATATCTGGAGTTGACTGTTGTCGTATATGGTTAACTGAAAGATGACTTAAAGCATCTACATGACCATGTGCTTTCACCTGGGTGGTGTTCAACTATGAAATCATATTCTTGCAATAGCAAATTCCACCGAGCTAAACGAGAACTCGGATCTTTAACAGTAATCAACCATTTTAATGGTCTATGGTCAGTAAGCACTGTAAATCATCGACCGAACAGATAGCATCAAAAATATTTAATCCTCGATACTACTGCCAAACATTCACGCTCAGTTGTTGAATAGTTTTGCTCTGATTTATTCAATTGGCAACTGGCATAAGCAATTAGATGTTCCTGTGCACCAAATGTTTGTGACAAGTAAGCTCCAATAGCCCCACCAGAAGCATCTGTGGCTAAAGTAAAAGGTTGTGAAAAATCGGGATATTTCAACACTGGTGGACTTACAAGTGCTGCTTTTAATGCAAGGAAAGCATTGTTTTGGGCCGATACCCAACAGAATGGTTCCTCTGTTTTCGTTAATTTTGTCAAAGGCAAAGGCTTTGTGTGCAAATGCTGGTATAAGTTTTCGATACCACCCTACCAATCCTAAAAATCCCCTAAGCTCTTTAACTGTTTTTGGAATGGGGTATTGCTCAACAGCATCTACCTTTTTGGGATTCGGGCGGATACCTTGTGAAGAAACAAGTTGTCCCAAATATTTAATTTCTTGTTTCAAGAACTGACACTTTGAAATTTTAATTTTTAGTCCAAACCTCCTGTAATCGTCTGAAACCCCTCTCAAGTCTCTCTATATGTTGCTCAAATGTATTTATAAATATAACAATATTATCTAGGTATACGAAACATAATTTTCCATCTAAACCATGCAAGATTATTTCCATGGTTCTCTGGAATGTTGCAGGGGCATTTTTTAATCCATAAGGCATTCTGGTAAACTGAAAATGTCGTTCCCCTGGAATGGTGAAAGCAGTTTTTTCCTTATGACTTTCTTCCATAGCTATTTGCCAAAACCCACTTAAAAGATCTAATGCTGTAAAATATGTAGCACAATCAAGACGATCTAGTGTCTCTTCGATGTTAGGGTTTGGATATGGATGTGTCCTTGTAATAAGATTCAGGCGACAATAGTCAACACAGAATCTCCAAGAACCATCAGGTTTTGCTACCAGAACCACAGGGGCAGACCAAGGAGAATTTGATGGCTCAATGACACCTTTCCCTAGCATCTGTCTGGTCTCCTCAGCCATTACTTCTCGCTGGGTTTGCGGGATTCGATATGGAGGCTGATACAGGGGTGTGGCATCACCTGTATTAATACGGTGTTTAACAGTATTGCATTGACTCAATTAGGAATCATCCTGAACAAAGAGCTCAACATATTTGTCTAAGAGTTTGTTTAAGTAAGGTTTCTTTATACTCAGGGTTAATGTGACTAAGGTCAACATCCTTTGGAAAATGAGAGAGAGGTTTTGCGATAGTAGTAGACACATACAGATTCATATCGTCCACTGCCGTGGTAAAAAATCCGAGTCTTGTGGACTTTGGTATGGTTATATCATGATTAGTAAGGTTTACTAAAAACACTGGAAACTTTCCTTCAGACGAAAGCCTTACCAAACATCTGCCAATCCTTATTCCAGAATCCAATCTATATCCCTCCAGAATACCTTGTGAATTTAAAGGTCTAGGGCATGCTTTCAAGAATCCTTCACATATGATTTGAGTATTTGATGGTACAGTTATAGCTGTAGTTAGTAGGACTGGTTCTTTACACATTTGGTTGTCTTCATGTGCCAATTTATTAGATGTAAGCAGAATGACTGTTTTGTTGTCACCATCATACCAAATTCTTTTCCCCTGCAACCATACTATTAAGTTTGTGTCACGAATGATATCTTCTCCCAAGATACTGTCAACAGTTGAAAAATATTAATCAGCCCCAACATACATTTTATGCCGAAAACTTTCTCCCAATTTGTTATTTAAATGCATAACAACCCAAAATATTAAGTGGCTGTTTAATTGGAAGCTGTCTGTTTTGAATATCCACTGACCCCTTTAATTTTTGGAATACTTTACATGATATAATTGTAACATGACTGCCAGTGTCAAGAAGGAATTTACATTCATGGTATTCAACATATATTTTTAAGACATAACCCTTCTCCTTCCCCTCCCACTCCTGTATTCTCACTAGTGCTTTGGAAAATTTAAGTTTTTTTTTTCCTGAATTTGAGTGTATGTCAGTGGGGTGGACACAAAATTTTGGCTTGTCATTTTGTTTCATTAAAAATTACGGGTATAATTTTATATGTAATAAAATTAAGAATGCACGGTTCCTTTGTTTAAACTGTTGAATAATCGTTTGCAATTATTCAATTTCTATCAGATTTAACTATACAATCATAAATTTTACATCAATATACCCATATGACGTCACAATTAACTTCTTTACTAAGGTGAGGCAAGTACATACAAACTGACTTTCCTTGTGTTATGTCACCATTAGTGCACCAATTTCAAATCGTTTCTTTATAATTTATTAAGAGAGTTTTAAAGATAATTGTTTCATAATTTTCCTGCCTAGATGGCGTTGTAGTAAATTCCAAAAATACGAAATTTACTGTATATTACTATATTCTATATAAACTTGTAACTTGTGTAAACTGTGCGTATGGTTTAGGTAGAAAATGTTGACCGCCATGTTTCTGGTTGGTGTAAGTGATGTCTAAAAATTCATTTACTCTACTTTCATGCATGCTAGATGAAATTTGATGATTTCCACTAAAAGATCTGGTGAAGTTTTATAAACATACAAAATTTCATGTATAAATATGTATTTATAACTTTATATGCTTACCTTGAAGTTCATGAAAAATCCTATCGGAATCAAATAATCATAGCTATGTCCTGTACTATAGAGCATAGCAAGGGCACCCATTTCAAATTGTACATTTGCTATAGTTATTATGGTGTCTATAGTATCTCAATGGCAACTGTCAAATTTGAAATGGGCGTGCTCATTCTTCTAAAAGGTGGGATGGGTAAATTTAAAAATAAGAAAACAGAGCAAGAAAAGAAGACATGACAAAATTTTAGATTGTGTTACCCCCTACCATAGCCTCTATGATGCCTTATAGAAGGTTATGTCTAACCTAGGTGTTAAGTTGCCATGGAAACAGACAGCCTACATTTTATAAAAACACATTGTTACAACAAACAGTGCATGTTACCACCTATGTATAAAATGCCTAGGCAATATGCAAAACCACACTTTTGCTAGTAAATATGCAAAATTCAGCAATTTAGGCCATGTGCAAACAGACTAATGTTTTAGGCAATTTGCAAAATCACTAATGTTTCAAGTAATTTGCAAAATCACTAACATTTCAGGCAATTTGCAAAATCACTAACATTAAGGTAATGTGCAAAATAACTAATTTCTTATGCAGTGCCAATTTCTTTTAACTTTTAAGGCAATGTGCTTTCTGAGTCAATAGACAAAATTTAGGATGTTTTAGGCAATGTGCGAAATTCCTAACTTTTTTGAGAATATCTAACATCAAAAATTTTCCAGGTAATGCACGAAATGACAACTTTTCAGGCAATTTGCAAGCAGCTTGCGAACCTTACGGGACGACTTGCAAACATCACGGGACGACTTGCGAACCTCACGGGACGACTTGCGAACCTCACGGGACGACTTGCGAACCTCACGGGACGACTTGCGGGACGGCTTGCTGACCTTGCGGGACGGCTTGCGGACCTTGCGGGACGGCGCGCGGACCTTGCGGGACGGCGCGCGGACCTTGCGGGACGGTGCGCGGACCTTGCGGGACGGCGCGCGGGCCTTGCGGGACGGCGCGCGGACCTTGCGGGACGGCGCGCGGACCTTGCGGGACGGCGCGCGGACCTTGCGGGACGGCGCGCGGACCTTGCGGGACGGCGCGCGGACCTTGCATAATGGCTTGCGAACTCTCCGGAATACCTTACAACTTTTAACGAAAAGCCTTACAGAAAAAACTTGTAGATGCTTGCAAACCTTATAAAATAACTTTAAATTCCTTACAATTCTCACAGAAAGGCTTGCATATGATTGCAACTCTTACAAAATAGCTTATATATGCTAACAACCTTACAAGGTTTAGAAATATTTCATACATTTTTTCAGCCCATTTGCCATTGTATGACACTATAAATATAGGTAATAATGCACATGACATCATAGCCATAGACTAGTATGGACATGACGTCATAAATTATTTTATAAATATATGTGTAGATAACAATGGATGTGAAGTCATATACATAGAAAATTATGGACATGACGTCACAATTATAGCTTAACCTATAGATATAGTATATACCTACTGTATACATACTGTATTCCTATGTAATTTAACATGGCAAAAGGGGTCACTTTATAATTATACAAAAAATAGAAATAATGGTGAAAAATATTTGAAGAAGCTTCAGTACCATCCTCTATGTATTCTTAATAATACAAAATTTTCAGAATTAAGAAATATGTAACAAAACTTAACTCACTCTATATTTTATTAAACCATGTATTTGTATTTAGAAAATCTTTTCAAAATATTTTTTTCCAAAAATGTTAGAAAAAAGAAAATGTGTGGCGCCATCTATTGGGGTTTGATAGAAACAAATTCTGAATTTTTTTTGCAGGACTCTTATGGCATTTGCAACAGCGCCATCTATTGGTGTGTTTCAAAAACTAAATCTGAATTTTTTTATGTTATTTTACTTTCAAGCACTCTTTTGTTAAAAATTGATAAGCGAAAAATATTTTCCACAATTGAAAAAACCTAAACAAATGAACGATTCCGATGTAAGTATTTTCATGACAATAATATCTTTCAAAATAAACTTTTTTAGCAACAGTTCATTTAAAAAAAATTCATGAAATAACTTAAATTATTAGGATATTTACCTACTATTCTAGTTTTTAATAAAATGTCCATAAAATTAATAACTTAATGCAGTTTTACAGTGTAAAGGACACTTGAACTGTGCTTATTCTGGCTTTTATTAGGAAATTTAATTGAAAGAAACTTTGAAAGAGTTTTAGAAAGTAGAACCGTATATCTCAAGGAGCGTCTCAAAAGTGTTTTCATGTTTTGATATTCATATATCTTTTAAATTAAGTTTATGTCAGTTTGAAACTTATCCAACTTTATGCAGACAATACTTTTAAATTTATATCTGTAAAACTTTTATTTTGAAAGATACAATCATAAAAGATTGAAGCACACTTCTAGTATCTAACATACTTTTTAGTTTATCTTTAATAT
The DNA here is from genome assembly GCA_036925085.1 of Brachycybe producta. Classification (NCBI taxonomy): domain Eukaryota; kingdom Metazoa; phylum Arthropoda; class Diplopoda; order Playtdesmida; family Andrognathidae; genus Brachycybe; species Brachycybe producta. The sequence goes on along the minus strand of JAUPFP010000001.1, from coordinate 13,875,847 downwards.
TGTTCATGAAAGAGTTCAAAAGTCAGCTATTTCTAAACCTTTGAACTCTCGATTATTCTGGGGTCTCCCCCAGAAAACTGTATGGTGCTTTATATAACGCCTTTGAATGAGATGAAACTGAGGATTCTCAAACGAATTTGCAGAAATTCACTTCAAATAAGTCAAATTAAAGTGAAATTGCAGAAAATGCAGAATAAAACGTATTTAAATTCAATTCAATTAAATACACCTGCAATCAGCTCGAAAGCCATGTGGCAGGGAGGGATTGCTCCCAATCATGACTGATTGTCATTATTTGAAAATAAGACATCATCATGAAATTGAAATCGTCCTAACAAAGAACTATTCACAGGAAGAGAATTCCATAGTCTAATAGCATTAGGAAGAAAAGACCAAAAATATGCATCAGTCCTAGCCATTAATTCTTTGAAAGTTTTGGATTGCCCAAATCTACCTTTATGAGGATTTCTAGTTAGTAAACCATTAAGCAGGGTAATGTTATCACAAGACAGCAAATGTCCCAGAAGAGCGAGGCTTTGCTCATTTCTTCGGCCTGCTAATGATTCCCATTCTAGCTCTTGGAGCATAGACGATACGCTGTCAGTATACGCATACCGTCCCTTTACAAATCTTGCAGCCCTACGCTGCACCATTTCTATTTCTTGTTTTAGATTATTTCTAAATGGGTTCCAAATTGGGGAACAATATTCTAAGATAGGTCTAACTAGGGTAAAGTAACAGACCTTTTTTACATTTTCTTTACAATGTTTAAGGGTGCGTTGGACAAACCGCAGCCTTTGATTAGCTTTGGCAACTGCTTTGGTTATATGATCTTTCCAAAGCATGTCCTTGGACAAGGTTAAGCCAAGATATTTGATGGTATCAACATGGGTTAGCTGAACATCTCGCTTTCGGGAAACTCGCATAACATTGCATTTACTCCTATTCAGTTGTAAATGCTACTCAGAGCACCACTCTTCAACACTGTCTAGATCTCTTTGGAGGACTTCACTATCGTCATTATCCCTAATCCTCCTGTAAACAACAGCATCATCTGCCAACAAACGCATCGTACTGTTGCATCTGTCTGCCAGATCGTTTATGAACATTATCAACCCAAATTAATGGGAAATTGCAGAAACGTATTTAAAACAACCCAAATTAACGTGAAATTGCAGAAAATGCAGAAACGTATTTAAAACAACCCAAATTAATGGGAAATAGCAGAAAATGCAGAAACATATTTAATCAACCCAGATTAATGGGAAATTGCAGAAAATTCAGAAACGTATTTAAAACAACCCAAATTAATGGGAAAATGCGGAAACATATTTAAAACAACCCACATTAATGGGAAAATGCGGAAACATTTAAAACAACCCACATTAATGGGAAAATGCGGAAATGTATTTAAAACAACCCAAATTAATGGGAAATTGCAGAAAATGCAGAAACGTATTTAAAACAACCCAAATTAATGGGAAATTGCAGAAACGTATTTAAAACAACCCAGATTAATGGGAAATTGTAAAAAATGTGGAAACGTATTTAAAACAACCCAAATTAATGGGAAATTGCAGAAAATACGGAAACGTATTTAAAACAACCCAAATTAATGGGAAATTGCAGAAATGTATTTAAAACAACCCAGATTAATGGGAAATTGCAGAAAATACGGAAACGTATTTAAAACAACCCAAATTAATGGGAAATTGCAGAAACGTATTTAAAACAACCCAGATTAATGGGAAATTGCAGAAAATACAGAAACGTATTTAAAGCAACCCAAAGTAATGCGAAATTGCAGAAACGTATTTAAAACAACCCAGATTAATGGGAAATTGCAGAAGCATATTTAAAACAACCCAAATTTATGGGAAATAGCAGAAAATGCAGAAACGTATTTAAACAACCGAAATTAATGGAAAATTGCAGAAACTCATTAATTTGAGTCATGTTAAATAAGTTTCTGCAGTTTCTGCAATTTCACATTGATTTGTGTCCTTTTATGTGAGTTTCGGTAGTTTCTACAATTTCTGAATTTTAGGGGTTTTTATTATTCTGTCTTTTAGAAGCAAAATTAAGAGAAATTTGAATGTGCTTTAAAACCAGAAGGGTAACTCAATCATTTTCATGACAATATCTTTCCAAATAAGCTTTTAACATCAAGTTTGTGAAATAGCTGATTTTAAGCAGATTATATTCTTTTAAAATGTTGGTTATAAATAGTTTATTTTGAAAGTATCAAACATGAAACAATTGTATTCTTAAATGTTCTGGTTTCAGTACATATTGTATACTGTATGTGTATAGTATACAATTTTTAATTGGAGCATGGGAAGTTATGAGTATTGACTAACTGGTGATAATGATTTATGACAATAGAGACCAAAGAAGAACTGGAGATGTTAAACGAGACAAAAAGAATTCCAGTGCCAAAGCTGCCACGAAGCATTGACAATTCTGAATTTGATGTTGTCTTTGTTTCACTTTTTGAGTCAACTAAAGTACTGGTAACACTTCTTTGTAGTTTTAAATTTTAATTTCTTAATTTAATTAGAAGGCCATTTAAAGACACATGGAAAATTCTACCAAGAAAAATTTAAAAGAAATTCTCCCAGAAAAGAAGAAAGAAAAAGTGAGTCGCCATACATTTAGTGAAACAGAATCTGAAAGTGGAGATGAGCTGATTAAAAAAGTATTACTGACTGACCTGGAAGCAAAGTATCAATCTCTTGCAGAAAAGTGCAACCGTTTAAAAGAAGAAAATACGCAGTTAAAGGACTTAAATTGCAAAATGCAAGAGGCCATATGTTCTAAGATCTTTGCATTAGGTTAATATAATACATTTTAAGAGTTGCTATGAATGTTTGAAACACATTTAAACATTTTATAGATACTAAAGAATTAAATATTTCCTCATGCACACCACGGAAACAACTGGAATTCAGTGACACTTTTATAGAAAGCAGTGAAACTACACAAGTGGAACCTAAACAATTTGATATTAAATCAAACGAGGTTATTGTATATTTTTATTATAAATTTAATAAAATAAAAAACCAACACATTTTAATTGCCATGCCCAAAATAACACCCAAAACAATGTATTTCTTATGGAGAAATGTAATGCCCAAAACAATCTATTTTCTTTGGAAAAATGCAATGCCAAAAACTTTAAAGATGAAACCAATACATTTGAAATGCATGCTTTTGGCCAACACTGCATTTTTACACTGAAAATGCATTGTTTTGGGTATTACATTTTTACATACCACATGCCACAATTTGATGCCCTGTAGCCCAAAATGCCCAAGAGTCCAAATGATACCCTCATTGCCCAAAATCCTACACCCCATGATGCCTCCTATTCTCGCCTTTCTTTTTTTCTTTTTATCTTTCTTCCTTGCCATCTTTTCAGTGCCGGTCCTAGGCAAAAAGTTTATGTAAGCGAAAAATAAAATGTGCGCCCTTTTTAATACGAAAATTCTGCCATTTTTAACATCTGCATTTTTTTTACACTAATTTTGCACCCATGTAGTTCATCATCATCATCGTCATTTTCCTGTACCTTATCCTGCAAGCAGCAGGGTCGGCCTTGCTGGTTCTAACTCTCCACTCATTCCGATTTTGCACCAAGCTCCCAGTGACCCCATATGCCACCATATCCCGTTTTACTACCCTGTCCCAGGTTTGCTTGGGTCTTCCTCTACCCCGGTTTATTCCCAGGTCTAAGTTCATTGCCTGCCTCAGGACCCCATCTTCTCCGCTCCTGAGGACATGCCCAAACCACCGCAGCCTATTTTCCTGCATCTTTTCAACTATATTTGTTACCCCTACACTACCCCTAATAAAATCATTTCTGATCCTATCCCTTCTGGTTACCCCACTCAAACCTTAGCATTCTCATCTCAGCTACCTGCATTCTATCCTCATGCACCTTCTTGATTGCCCATCATTCTGATCCATACAACATAGCTGGTCTGACTACTGTCCTATAAAACTTTCCCTTCAATTTTATAGGTAACTTTCTGTCACATAAAACCCCACTAGCCTGCCTCCACCTATGCCAACCTGCTTTTTTATCCGGTTTGTGATGTCTAAGTCTAAGCTCCCATCATCTTGCAGCACAGATCCTAAATATTTGAAGTCATGCACCTGCTGTATTAAACTGTCCCCAAGTCTAATCCCCTCATTCAACTGTTCTTTCCCATCCCACTGAAATTTCATGTACTCCGTTTTTGCCCTACTTATTTTCAACCCCTTTGATTCCAAGGCATTCCTAGTCTCCTCTAACCTTATCTCCAGTTCCATTTTGGATTCCCCAACTAAGACTATGTCATCTGCAGTCAGTTGGAACATCATCTTGACTAATTTATGTCGAACAATTTCTATTTTCTATTTTTCTGCTGGAATTTCCATTTCTTCAGCAATATCTTTAGCAGCAATTTTGGCAACTGTAAGTCCCATTTCCCGATACGATGTTAAAAACTGTTTCACATTAATCATCAACTTTACTGCTACAGGTACATTCACTATTTTGGATTGCATTTGTTTACTAACAACATTGATGTTGAACAGAATTTCATACCAAACTATAATAGAAATGAGGAATTTCCAACTTTCAACCATGCTAACCAGACTAAGTGTTTCTGATCTAGCATCTTGTTCCATCGATTCATTTTCATATAAGGAGATTAATGCATCACGTACACACCTAGCTTGGTATAGGAAAACTTTGACTGCATCGATCCATGCTTCCCAACATGTTGTAGATAGGGGCTTCAATGTTAAATCTTTACCAGCTTTAATATGTTCTAAAAACACTGCCCATCGGTTAACAGAAGCAGAAGACAATACATATATTCTTCGTATTGTGCAAAATAATGTGATTGTATCAACAGAAGATTTTGCAGCATCTGCTAGTACTAAATTAAGTGAGTGACAACCAAAAGGCACATACACAGCAGTAGGATTCAAATTTAAGACATGATGCTGAACTCCATTCCGTACACCCTTCATGTTTTCACCATTGTCATAACCTTGACCTCTACAGTTTTGTACATCCAAATTACATGTATTAAGTTCAGCTAATAGTGATTGAGTCAAACCATGGCCTGTGCAGTCATCAACTTCTAAAAATCCTACAAAATGTTCTGTAATTTCTGAAATGTCTGCACCAATATTAACAAATCGTATAATCAAAGAAAGTTGTTCTTTTCGACTAACATCGGGCGTACAGTCCATTAAGATAGTTAAAAATGCTAAATATTTCTCTATCAGTAATTACATTTTTAACTTTTTCCTAAAACAATTATTAATTCATTTTGTATGTGTTTTCCGAGATAAGATATGCATCTTTTCTTATTATTTAGTACACGATTTACATGTTCTTGCATCACTGGATCAAATTTTGCAATTAGTTGAACTAAGACCAGGAATTTTCCGTTTCTTTTACGATAAAGATGTTCATCAGATCCTCGAAATGCAGTTATTTTCAGAAAGATACTGAACAATTGCAATTAATCGTTCAAGAACTAACTGCCAGCGTTTTGACTCTGAATTAATAATTTTCTGATTGGCAGAATCAATCGTTTTACAATTTAATAATCTACATGATGCTTCAATCCATACTGAGTGACATTTCATATGTTCATTTGAATTTTCATGCCTTTTCAATATCATAGAAAGATTGCACCAATCATTATTTCCATCAGTATTTGACAAAGTTGTGTGCTTCAATGATGTTTGCAGCAAAAACAGAATACCGTGTTATTTAATTTTGAATACAGTTGTTATTTCTCGCCTGCCTCTGGTTAGGGACAGGAAAAAGACTTATTTTATCTTTTACGAGAAAAGGTTAAGATTGATTTAACAGGTCCTAAAGCCAATGAAGGCTTATACAGGTCGTAGCAAGGCAAGATTGTTGAGCTTCTCTCATAAGTCCAGACTCATTTGGTTGGGTTTTATTTAATTGATTTTTATTAAACTTGTTTATATATGAATATTACAGCAAATATATGTATATATTTAAATTGGTTATGGTAACAATGCCAAAATGTTTATACGATATTTGTTTTTATTTTACTTATCTGTAGTTCCTTAACTAATCTCATTCATGCTATCCCACCTTGTGAAACCATTTCCTTTAACCCTTATTTTATTAACTCAATTTGTGTCAACTGTATGATGAAATCAATGTCTCAGGATAAATAGACAATGACAAGTCCTACCAGTTTTTTAATTTTCGCAAAATAGCAGAATGTGAAGTAAAACCACTGAGATGGTGTTCACTCCATGCCACGACTGCGTTAAATTCTAAAGGAAGTGCTGAATTATAACCAACATCAGACATGTTATTGGAAACCACAGGGATTCTGAATGTTCTATAAATCAACCCACTTAAAATCTACTACTTCATCTTGTGTCCCCTTTTTCCCACTTTGGACAACAGGGATACTGAATTCTATATCAATTTGCCCACTTAACCTCTACTACTTCTTGTGTCCCCTTTCCCACTTTGGACAACTTGGATACTGAATTCTCTATCAATTTGTCCACTTAACCTCTACCTCTTCTTGTGTCCCCTTTCCCACTTTGGACAACTTGGATACTGAATTCTTTATCAATTTGCCCACTTAACCTCTACTACTTCTTGTGTCCCCTTTCCCACTTTGGACAACGGGGATACTGAATTCTCTATCAATTTGCCCAGTTAACATCTACTTTTTCTTCTTGTGTCCCCCTTTCCCACTTTGGATTTTTGGTGGCCAATTATGAGTAAAGATTGGTTGTCCTACCCTAAATAGATGAAATTCTTTCTATCCCTTAGGATAAGTCCAGATAGGCTTTTGTTGAGCTCCGTCACTTTCCTAGAAATCCTAGTTCACCACTTGCATTTCACTCTTCCAATATTCCTCTTGGTTCACTACACTTTCACTTCTTGGATATTCCTTCTGGTTCACTACACTCTTATTTGACTATCTCTTCGTACAATTTCAAGACTCCCTTGAAGATTCTTCACTACACTTTCACTTCTTGGATATTCCTTCTGGTTCACTACACTCTTACTTGACTCTCTTCGTACAATATCAAGACTCCCCTTGCTCCTCCAATTTTTTGAGATTCTCTTGCTCCTCCAATTTTGAGATTCTCTTGCTCCTCCAATTTTGAGATTCTCTAACTACCTCCAATTCAGACTGTGACTACATTTTGTGTCTCGTTTCTCCAATTTCGAGCGTCTGTCTAAAATAAACATGGCTACCTCTTTTATTACCTACGTTTCCGGACTATGATTTCCTGTTATTGTAAATTTGTGTAGTTAATGTTTCGTTCTGTATTTCCTACGTTAAGCCTTTTTTCCGATGTTATCATACCTATTTTTTGACATCACAAGTTCCTTTCTTAAACCGTTATCGACTTTTTGATCGTTTTCTTTTCGTCTTCATCCTGTTTTCTACTTTGTAACATTTTTGCTTTTTTAACTTAACCCTTTTTGTTTCTTTTAATTCTTATGGATTTTCTTGAGGCCTTTTTATTTATTACCATGGTATTTTTACAATGTACCCCTTTTTAATGAAATTTATAATATCTTTGTCTTGAAATTAATAGTGTCTTTTGGTTAATTTTATTAATTAAATTGCCGATATAAAATAATTAATAACTAAATTATTATCAATAATCTAGTTATAATTATTAATCCTTTTTTTCATTTTTCTTCTCTTCTTTATTTTTCTTTTTTTATTTCCTTTTTGAACAACTTCCTTTATACCGAGTGTGCAAAATGTTACTTTTTTATTTTTTTAAACAGGATGTTTGACTTTTAATGAATTTTTTAACTTCCTCATTGACCATTAATGTATTACTAAAAGTGGCGCCGTAAGCCCAGGCTTACATTGCTTGCGCCTAAGACCGGCATCTTTATCTCTTGCCCTGTCCCTCCATCAGTCCCTTTTTTCTACACCCTCTCTTGTATAGCTTTGTGTATTGTTCTACTGTATTTCTACTTATTAAACCCATCTTATGACAGCATGGTTCTAGTAGTTACATAAATATATAATTACATGAAATTATCTATAGGTGTATTTAGGGAGATCAGTTTGGTTGGCTGTGGACAAGTGGAAAAGAGTCTGTACCAACACAAAAGATTCACTGTTTTGCAAAGAATTTAGCCACGTGTCTATGGGGAACAGAAATCCTTTGTGAAAAAATCATGAAAGGAGTTGCTTGTAGAAGAGTAATTGGTGCAGAAGCTAAGCCAGCCTTAACGCCTGTGAAAGTACAAGCAATTTCAGGTAATTACAGTACAGAGAATTCATATATTTATGTTTTATTAATGCTTATTTTTGATAAAATATTGGAACTGCAATGTTGATCATTTCTAATGACACATGAAACTAGTGTCTTATTAGGCACAAGATGTTTTTACTTTAACTTACATATACATTTTACAATGCATTTATACAATGCATAGAAAGAATTGGGTTAGAAATTTAAGTCATTTTTAAATTTCAATCGTCTAAATTTGACCGCAACTGTTGTGTCTTGCAAGATTGGCAAGTAACAAGCATTTAAGTGACTACTGTTATTGCTTTTTTGCATTTTGTGCTCGCAGCATCTATAAGAGACGTTTTTCAGACCTATGATTTTCGCATTAAACTCAACTTGAGCTTTTTCTACTAATGCAACATTTTCTGCACGAGTGTTACCAAAAGCAGAACTTTCGATTGGATACATCTGTATTCTTCGTTGTACAAAAAACTTATCATTAAACTGCTGAACAGTTAATCCAGATAACTGTTTGGTTTTGAAAATTTCAAATAGTTTCATCATTTCTTTTTCTCAAATGCATAGTTTTACTGTTTTACTGTATCATCTGCTACTAAAAACATTTTAATTTTAACGGATGCCCCCTGATGGTTGTTTTTTGGTTGGAGAGTTTTATTTTTGTGGATAACCAACAGAATTGTAACCTTTTTCCTTTTCAGTTTTTAACATCTAAAGAGTTAAAATGAATTTTTTATAAGTTCGATCCCCCCTGGTTGTTTTTCCTAACCATATGGGAAGGTCTTTAGATGTGGGTTTATGTGTGGAGTAGGTTAAAAGCTGGTCTTACCTTCTGCCAAATTTTCGACTTTCAAACCAATATCTTCACTGTTGCATACACTCACAGTCACAAAAACACCACCACACAAAATCTTCAAGAAAACTTTTCTTTTTATTTTACTAAATTCTTTTTATTGTTCCTCTTTTTTTTTTCTCTTTTTACATCTCGTTCTAACAATACATTTTCAGAACCACTAATACACCCAACAAATCCAAGAACAACCACCACAAAAAAACGAGAGCCGACCCCCCTCTGTATTTTTATTCTCTCTTTTATATTTTTCATTACTTAAATTAATCTTTAATAGTAATTGGTTAATCTAATTTTGATTGACAGGTTTTGTTTTAACCAATTGCTGATTAGCAATGTTTACTTGTTAAACAATTTGACCTTACTTGTAATTTTAACCTGTAGTTTGTACATTTGTCAATTTGCTTTTATTTTTTGTGCTGTATCATCTTCCGTTAATTGTTTTCGTTGTCATACTTGTATTATTGTGAGTTTTGTTTCTTAACTTCGGAATGTTTAATTGTTCTTCTGTTTTTTTGTTTTTCTTCCCTGTCTCTTTTCCTAATTGTATCAAATTCCTTTCGTATAATGTTTATCTAGGTGTTAATTACAACCTGATTGTAAAATAACTTTAATTTTACAGGATGTCTTTTAAGCTGTTTATTCTTAATTTCTTAAAATTACTTTTCCTGGGTTTTAGCAATCCTGTTTTAATGTGTCTGAGGGTCTATTTACCCAAAGTACCCCTTTTTTCCCTCCCCCGGATTCCAAATTCCTACAGGGCTCCCAAAAGGTTTTTCACTCATACAGGGTGTTCCCAAAGTTATTGACCCATACAGGGTGTTCCCAAAGTTCTTTACTCATACAGAGTGTTCCCAAAGTTATTGACCCGTACAGGGTGTTCCCAAAGTTATTGACCCGTACAGGGTGTTCCCAAAGTTATTGACCCATACAGGGTGTTCCCAAAGTTCTTTACTCATACAGGGTGTTCCCAAAGTTATTGACCCGTACAGGGTGTTCCCAAAGTTATTGACCCGTACAGGGTGTTCCCAAAGTTATTGACCCGTACAGGGTGTTCCCAAAGTTATTGACCCGTACAGGGTGTTCCCAAAGTTATTGACCCGTACAGGGTGTTCCCCAAAGTTCTTACTCATGTTTACATTGAGTTCATGTTAGGTGCTTTTTATTTAGTCCTCTTTTGACACCTAACATCCCTACCCCCTAAATTTCACTTATCTATTCCTTTTTTCTTTTTTTTTTGTGAAATTTATTAATGTATACTTCTCAAGTTTGTCTCTGCAGGTGATTCCATCATTATAATTAGTTTTATATTTTTTTTTTTTTTCTTTTTCCACTGTAATAGGTTTTCTTGATTGTCAGGTTTATAGCTCTATCTACCTATTTTTCCTTAATAAGCCTTAATAAGTTCTTAAGTACATAGATTTCAACATTAAACAACAACAATATTGACATTTTACACACACAACATGGCAACATTAGTTCATTGTCATCTCAGTTTTAGTGGTCGATCTGGTAGTGATAGTAAACAGTTATTATCTTTGACGATACACACTCATTGCACAGGAGAAAACGAAACATGTTCCAAGAAGGCACAATCCAATCACAAAAGGTGCGTAAAACATCGACTCCAATTTTCCCATAAAGTTCGGAAAAAATGACGACAGTGTTAGATCCTCTCCCGATGTGAAAATGGCATTGGATGAGATGCGAATGTCTGTGCTTTTTTGAAGATCTAGCTGTGGTTCCTCAAAACATCCATGGAATGGTTCACAAGACACACCAACTTTTGAATGTAGACACACTTTGTCCGAAATACACTTCTCGTTAATCTGTATTTGTATCTCAAACGCTTTAGCACTCGTAGTGAGTGTAATTGACCTCGTACTCATAGGAATATTTTCAAATGTTATCATTACCTCTCCTGGTAAACATGAACTTAAGGCTTCTACTTGCAATATAGCTAACATAGAACAAGAATAACAACCTTGGTGAGATATAATTCTCAGTATGCGAGGACAAACTCGATTCGTATTTAAAATGACATTATATCTTTCAATTGTAAGGAATACCACTGCAGGACTTGAAACTATTAAGGTTGATTTTAACCTCCCTTCATTATCCATGAATACCTTGTGATTAGTCAATGCTAACGGTACTAAATTTCTTTTGCTTTGTATCATTAATTCCAAATATGATTGTTGTTTGGTACATGTCATTCTAGTTTCGAAAAATACACATTCTACCATTTGCTTATCAAAAATAAAATTTTGAGATATAGCTTCCCCGGCTTGTACATCCCCAATTTGACCCCTTAACGGTCTTGAAAATTCAGCTGCAGTATCTAAATAAGCTTCCTCAGGTTTACCAAACTTTACAATTAAGTGTTTTGATATAATGTCTGTGGCCTGATCAAAGGTTCCTACTATTTCAACATAAAATTGATCTGGAACACTTTTAGATGTTTTGATCATGTACTTTGTTTCTGTATCATTATTTTTAAATTTAACTAATATTTTTGGATAACACTTCATACTGGATATTTTCTTTACTTCAAATACATCTTGATATACAGGTTTCAAATACCATCTATAATGATGACATGGTTGGTGACCACCTAAAAAACATGAGCTACCGGAATCTCCAGGAAAACAATCAGTTACTCCAGGCCAATCTAAGGACTCTGGGGTTATCATTTCAAACTTGTAATTAGGATGACAGTGTTCTCCCCAGCCACAATACTTATTCTGTGGGCAAGCAACTTGATTCAATGTAAACAATTTTGTTGGAAAAGTATAATACAATCGTTCAGTTCGCCATTCACAATCAACACTTTCAAATCGAATTTCTAAACTAGCAGCATAGTTCTCTTGCTGATCAGTAAGCCATAAGCATGCAGTATACTCAAGATTTGTTAGAGTTATCTGTATTGAAGTGGCTAGGGCACATTTGTGACCTTCCGGCGTTTCTTGACAGTCGGTTATTTTAGATTTTATCATTTTGTGCTCTGTGCATCTTGTCTGTGCACCAGAAACTAAACTCAGTAGAATTCCAATAATAACAATTATGGTTAAAACCATTGTGTTCAGGCCATTGCTTGACGGCAATGTTCCTGCTTCCAAGGCTTCATATCGATTTTTCACCTTTTTTATTTGTTTTTTGACAGTATTTCCACTAGCAACTCCAATTACCATTGATATTTTAAGACATTTCTTGGTACACCGGAACAACCAAACAATACATATAATAAACCAAGATAATAAATTGTATATGGTTTTGACAACAGCTTTTACATATAAGATTAATATACTGGTTAACAATATCAATGATACAATTATTGCATATGTTAAATAAGTTGGCATACAACTGAGATTATATATGAATTCATAACACATTACACATTTTATACGATGACAGATATCTTTTCCCTCAATATGGAATCTTCCTTCCATTATTTTACCTTCTGTTGTTATAAAGATAATATGAATGGTACCAGATTCCATACTGAATTCGGGACTTATAATCACCTGTTTTGTTTTTCCTACATGTGAACTTCTTTCCACACCATCTTTTCTTATAATAATAGTGCCTTCTGCACTAACAGTTATTACTGGATCATTAAACTTAATGAAATTTGCCCCATCTTCAATTTTGAAAACATCTATACTTAATAAATTTCGTCCATAACGTTTTGATCGCTTTTGTTTTATTAAAGTAGACACATTAAAATAACATTCTCGAAATGAAATTATTTCAAAATGTTCAAGTTCATGTCCATTTTTGTCCACATGAATCAACTTAGTATCTGCTTTTACTATTTCGCATTTACAATTTGCCTTCTGTTTTGAACATTTTTGTGTACTTTTGCAGTACTCTTTTGTTCCAGAACACGAATTGTTATTTGCACAACTACATGGAAAACCTTCATTTTCACATTTATAAAGTTCGCCCTGGCCATTTTTGGCTTCATTTTGTTTTAACTGAAATTCAATTATAGGTTCCAATGTTCCGTTCTTTTTTATTCTTGTTGCCCATTTTGTTATACATTGGCGACAACCATTTTGCGGACATATATTTTCCGAAAAATGTTTTGCATTATGTATAAACGTAAATTTACATACTTTACGTCCCTCCTTCCAATTACATACTTCCACTTCATAAATGTCACGTACTTCAACTGTTAATATCCATAACAGTAAACATCCAGTTATCTTCAAGACCTCCATTTTTTGTCCTGAAATGTACACTGGTTATTTCACTTCACCTGAAACAAAATTATCTTGTCTACCACAATTCAACCATTATTTCACTCTGAGTTATTTTTAGCACCATAAATCTCTCCTTAAATACTTTTCTTTATGTATACACCATTTTACAATTTGCAGATTCCGATAAATATTAAATCAGGTGGTTTAATAATCTAATCTCTTTGTTTCTCGCAGTTTAATTTGACTTTTGACTCATTCTTTCTATAACACTTACAATTCTGAACACTTTATCTAAAAGTCTTCCGGCAAAGTTATCTTCCCAGGCATTGTCGCCTGTGTCCTCTTTACTCTGTTCACCTAGTTTTTCTACTGTTTGCAATGTCTCTTTTGGACTTACTGCTTGTGTTACATCATTTTTCTGTTCTTCAACATTAGTTTCTGATTCATTCTCCTCATCATCTGTTCCCTCTCTATTCACACTACGGTTCAATGCATCTCTTAACCTTTGTTTAAGCCTTGCTATACTAATATCCCATTCATCTTCAGCATCGTCTGATTCCCCTGGTTCACCTCTTGGAGGATCAGGTAGATTAGGCACTGTCTCTGGCTTATTTATAACTTTTCTTGTTCTCCTGGGTAAAGGGGCAGTAAACTGTATTTGACCTTTACTTCTAAGCCCATAATGACTTGTGGTGGGTACAGATTCAGTGCTCCGTATGACTCCTTTTGAATGTTCTTCAGTTACTGGTTCATTGTTTACCCAATAATCTTCATTGTCCTCATTATCATCCTCTCGTAAGCTTGAACTTGTAGATTCATCTGAGTTAATTCCCTGTTTTATTTCATTTTGTTTCGTTACTTTATTAGTTTCATCCTCTTCCCAAGGATTTACACTTCTTACTACTTTAAGGCGTTCTTCATGAACAATTTGTACATCTTTGTTTTTATACATATGTTTAATTTCAAAGTTTACGGGGGATGTTTGTTTGATCACTCTATATGGTCCCTTATTTAATCTTGCTAATTTCTTGATTTTCCCTTGTGCTACTTGGGGTATATATAAATAAACTTTATCTCCCACTTGAATTCCCTTATTCGTTCTTTTTTTCCCTTCGTACTTAATTTGTTTTTCTGCAGAACGTTCCAAACTTTGTTTTGCTACTTCATGTATCTTCTGCATTCGATTTGCAATAACCTTGCCATAATCTTGAACATTATATACCGGTTTTGGGTCTTCATTTATTAAATCAAATGGCAAATTCATATCTTGTCCAAATAACAAGAAATATGGTGTTTCTCTTGTACTGGAATGCATAGCACTTCTGTATGCCATCAAAACTAATGGAAGTTCCTCATCCCAATTTCTTTGTGAATTCTCAACATAATGTGAGAGCATGGTAGTTAATGTTCTATTAAACCTTTCAACTAATCCATCAGTTTGTGGATGATATGCAGATGTGAAAATCTTTTTTATTTTGAAAGTTTCACATAAGCTTTTCATAAGTTCTGATGTAAAATTTGCACCTTTATCTGTAATAAGTGTTCTAGGACTTCCATATCTGGTAATTATTTCTCTAACTAATAAATTTGCAATGGTTTCTGCCTTTTGATCTGGTATTGCAAAAGCTTCAGGGTATCGCGTTAAATAATCACAAATGACCACTATATACTTATTTCTATTTTGTGTAGTTGGTAAAGGTCCCAGTATGTCCATTCCAATTCTCTCGAATGGTTTGGATGGTGCGGGAAATTTACACAACGGACTTTTCCCATGTGGAATTTTCTTCTGATTGCATGATACACAAGCTTCACAATATTGTTTAACATCTCTTCTCAGTGTTTCCCAAAAGAATCTATTTTCAATTTTATTAATTGTTTTTTCAATTCCTAAATGTCCTGCACTTATATTATCATGACACATTTGCATAACATAAGGCCTTTTGCTCTTTGGTACAACAATCCTTGAACCATCATTCGTTTTTTTTGACTAGCCATCCTTTTGTATTTAGTGATAACTGCAATCTTTCGACTTTGCTTTTCACCTGTTTATCAACTGGGTAACCATAAAGAAATTCCATATAAGATTTTATCTCTGGACAAGTTTCCTGATCCTTTGCTACTTCACTTTCCTCCCAAACATTCAGTTCATTTATGACTTTCACTTCTAGATGGTCTGGAGGGTTTCTACTTAATGCATCAGCATTTGTATCGTCTTTACCCTTTCTAAACAGAACTTCAAAATCATACTGCTGTAATTGCAATGCCCATCGTGTTAGCATGGCTTTGTCCTTCTTCATTGTCATTAAGTATTTTAAGGGTTGGTGATCGGTAATAAGAGTGAACTTCCTACCCATTAGATAATATCGAAAATAATTCACTCCATATACACATGCTAATGCTTCTTTCCAGGTTGTTGAATAATTTTTCTCTGATTTGGTAAGCTTTCTACTGGCATAAGATATCGGGTGTAATTTACCATCAATCTTCTGCTCAAGTATGGCTCCAATAGCTTCATTGCTAGCATCAGTTGTCAAATAAAATTGTTTTTCAAAGTTTGGCATCACTAGTACTGGATAGGTAGTTAAACTCTTTTTCAGATTGAAAAAAGCATCTTCACACGATTGTGTCCATAAAAAAGGTTCATCTTTAGATAACAATTTTGTCAAAGGACTAGCAATCCTAGCACAGTTGGGAATGAATTTTCGATAAAAATTAACTAACCCCATAAAACTTTGAATCCCTTTTACATTAGTTGGTTTGGGAAAATATTCAACTGCTTCAATTTTCTTACCTCCGGGTTGCATTCTCCCTTGAGTAAAGGTATGTCCCAAATAATTTATTTCCTTTTGCAAGAAGGCACACTTAGTGGGTTTGGCTTTAAGATTCGCATCTCTAAGTCGCTGAAATACTTGATTTAGTCTGTCATAATGTTCTTCGATTGTCTTACTATATACAATGATGTCATCCATGTAGACAAAACATATTTTCCCTTTTAAGTCGCTCAAAACATTATCCATTAGACGTTGATATACACTAGGCGATGTTTTTAGTCCCATTGGACATCTATTGAACTCATAATGCCCAAATGGTGTGCTGAATCCAGTTTTCGCTTTGTCTTGTTCACAAACTGGTATCTGATAAAATCCACTAGCTAAATCAAGAGTTGAAAAGTATACAGCTTCACCCAACTGATTACTAACACTTAATAGTTCTGGTAATGGGTATTTATCACTAACAACTTTTAAATTTAAAGCTCTATAATCTACAACAAGTCGTTGACTACCATCAGGTTTCCCAATCAACATGCATGGTGCTGAATAAGGACTCATTGATTGTCTAATAATATTTGCATCTAACAACTCATCAATTTTGTCTTTCATTACATCTTCCATTTTTTGTGGTAATTTGTAAGGTCGAATAAAGACTGGGACTGGGTCTACCATGTGAATCTCTTGCTCCACAACTAGTGTTGGTTTAAGTTCTTTAAGTGAACATGCAAATATATCTTCGTTTTTCTTCAAAAATCTTCTGAATTCACCTTGTTTTTCCTTTGGCACTTGTTCTACTAACTCCACCATCCATTCCTTACTTCCTTGTTTGTGAATTAAATTTATCATTTCTTCTTTCTCATGATTTTTAGTTTTAATCTCTTTACCATTGTAATTTATCACATCAAGTGATGGGTCGTATGTCAATTGTAACTGCTTAATCACATCTATGCCAAAAATAATTTGATATTTTCGTGGCAATTCTTCGAAACTCACATATAAAGGCACCAATTCAATTTTATCTGCTGTAATTCGCACAGGTACTTCGTACAATCCCATAGTACGAAAAGGCATACCATTTGCAGCAGTAATTATAACATTGTCTGAATTTGGAAGAAGCCTTAAACTATGAGGACTCTGTCTCGTTATTTTCTCGTATAACCCTCTGGTTATAATGGATATTCCTGCTCCTGTGTCATAGAGAATCTTGATAAGATTGTTGTTAGACTGAGCCAAGAAAATAGGACTGAGAGCCGTCTCAAGAATGTTCAATGTGACGCGTTTTTTATACGAACTCCTCCATTGACGCGTTTTAACCATTGGAGGAGATTTTAGTTTTTCGCCCTTCCATTACCATGAGTTTGCTGGTTTTTTCTTCTTTGATTTCCTTGAAAACGACATTCTCTTGCATAATGTCCTGTTTTTCCACAGCAATAACAGGTTACCGGCACATTCTGTGGTTCCTTTTGAGCCCGACAGTCTCTTGCAAAATGTCCACTAATTCCACATTTAAAACATTTCTGTCCGTTACTTTGGCTGTTTGAAAAATTCATTCTATTTGGTGGCTGCATTACAGGTTGTCCACCAGTAGATACATTCCAATTTCTTTGTGGATATCCATAACCTGTAACTTCAGAAGGCTTTGTTACCTGATTCTGTTGCCACCTAGGCATAGTTGACATCATGGATTGTTGTTGCCAATTTGGAAACTGATTCCCTCTTGACCAACACTCATTTGCAAAGCGACCCATCCTGTGGCATCTGTAACATTCAATATGTTGTTTATCTGTCTTCCCCACTTCTTTTTTATCTTCTTTTCCTTCAGCTTTTATTTCTTTCTTCTCTCCATATGTCTGGTCTAGAACTGCAATGTCTTTCTTATTTTGAACTTCCAATTGTTTAATCTTCTCTTCCAAGGTCTTGAATACGTCATTTTCTTCTTCTCTTCCCAACACATTTAGTCCATATTTGGCATTTACTAATTTTTCATTTTCTTCCTCCGCAAGGATTATCTTGATCGTTTCTTCCAGATTAGGTGGATTACGAGATAAAACAAATCGTTTAATTCGAGGATGAAGTCCCTTTATTATTTGGTTCTGAATCATTCCATCCCTGACTAAAATTTGGTCAGCTGTAGGGTTTTCATCGGTGAATGCTCTACCTCGAGTTTTCACTCGGGATATGTATTCAATCGCACTTTCTGTACTGGTCTGTTTCTCTTCAAGAAACTTTTGCATCAAAACCAACTTAGGTTCAAGGGGCTGAAAACGTTGTATCATTAACCCCTTTAATTCTTCTACTCGAGTTATCTGCCTAACAGAAGGATGATCTCTGAAAAATTCAGCTGCAGCTCCTCTGCATTTAGATTTTATCAAGATAATCTGGAACTCTTCGGTCCAATTGGCAATTCTTGCAACTCCTTCTATTTGTTCAAACATTTCTGTAGCTGAAGGACCTTTGTCATCTCCAGAAAAGATGGGTATCAAATTTGTATGATGCAAGGCTTGATTCATATTGTGTCCCTGTCCTCCTCCTGATCCGGAAGCAGAAACTTCTGTATTGTCAGTTCCTGAAGTCGCCATTTTTACTAAATTTCATTAAATCTGTATATTACTCTAAACTATTCATTCGACCATCAACTCTAGTTCCATGAATGATACACCTGTAGTTAGTAGTACCTTCCCCATCAAATTGACATTTTTTCATGTGTGGACAACTTGCTCCAAGTCTTTCAGCAAGTCTTATGTTCCTTGACAATGATGTTCTTCCTCTTGTATCAAATACTACTTCATTAATACCTTTACTTCTGCTACATATGTAAAGCAATTGTGCTAAGGGGACTTGATTTTCATGTACTTTACAAATTACATAATTTTGCCTAAATTCATAAGCCAACTCACAATCTAATCCAACTGGACAATTTGTGGAATCAGCCGCTCTTAAAACAGGAACTGACTTTTCACTTAAAGCCATGTATTCTATTCTGCAGTTTTTAACTTGTAATTTGTTTTTGCATCATGTATTTTCCTTTCTGATTTAAGAAATTGTGCAACTCTTTTATTTAATAAGACTTCTTTGGACTCAATTAATTTATTACTCAGAACTACAAATTGAAAAGCAGTGTAGGTTGTTTGCCTAAAAGCAATGGCTATTTCCTTGCAAAATGATGCAAAATCTCTCTGAGTTTCTTGTGAATCTAGTTCTGAACTTTTGTAATTAGAATGTAGGTTCTGCATGAAAAGTATTCAGCTTTTCATCAACTATTTTACCGTGATTAAAGCATCTAAATAATTTTGGGTTCGTTGCTCTTCTAATAGGAATAAATACACAATTCTGGGCAAAAGGACACCTTTCCAGTTTTCTTGCCAGAATTTGTTTTATCCTCTCTTCAGATGGTTTCTTTGCAATATCTACTACTTGTGAAACTGAAAAACCACTTGCATGCACTTGTCTTTTTGTGAAATCTCCTGTTTGGTACAAAAAATTATGCACTACACACTCAACTTTACCATTTTCTCTATGATATCTTGTTATACAATATGTTCCTATAGGACATTGAGGTACCGTTGAAACCTTTTTCATACTCATTGCTAACTAACGTATCATCTGCAACCCTTTTGCGAACTCTTCAAAAAGAAATTGATTCTTATGAAATACACACTTTACTAATCCTGTTTTTCTTTGTATCACAAATGAACAATGTGAACCAAATGGGCAAAAGGACTGTTTACAATCTTTAACAATCATTCCATAGTTTCTAAGGCATAGGAGGTATATAGGCTATTGCTTCCAGTATTTGCCATAATATTTTTACTTCATGCATTAATTCCTGAACTAAGGACCAAAATTGTCTTTCCTCTTCCTCAAATACATGCGAATGCTTGAGACAAATGAAATAGTTCTCTAGAGATTCCAATTCAACAATTTCACAATCCCTTCTCACAGGACACCAGGGCATTACTACATGGGTTAAATCCATGGATAGGTTTTAATCCTCATGTTCTTGATTCCTTTGACTGAAAAAATCTTTAAAATGTTTGGTTTGTGCCGGAATACTTAATCTTTTCAAATATTTGTGTAATGAATTATACTCCTCTTGTGCTCTCTCTAAAGTTGAATTTACCCTCCCAAGAAATATCAATGGGTATGCACTTCTATTAAATTGAAAATTATGGGTAAGGCACACCCAGTTATCACCTTCATTCACTATTGGAATTCTGTAACAAAATGGTGAGTATGGACAAGGTGCTTCTTCACTCAAACACATAACCTGTTCACCATCAGTATTCATAACTCCCCTTTTGGAATTATTCTTCACCTGTCGTCTCACTTCATTAGAGAAAGTCAATTCTAGTCTATGCCTTAATTCAAGTCCCTAGTTTTATTCTCTCAACATAAGATGCAATGTGCAATTACACAATCGTTATTATACCTTAATCTCTCAAATCCGGAATTCCTCTTCCGTGTCCACAACTCCGCCAATAATGGATTGTCTCTCCCGGCTTCGGATCGTGTTGGCTCGAGGGTCCACCAGTCCTTCTTGGAGGCAGCACAAATCTCCAAGGAAAATATGGCAACGTCAATGGCTTGAGAGTAGAAGTGGGCACTTCAGCTGCAGAAGTAGTGGGTGCTGGGTCTTCCACAGGTTTATGCTGACAGATCAAGGTGTGGTCCTGATACTCCTGTTCAGTTGAAGGTCGATATCTTCTAAATTGAGAGCACTCTGGGTTCCATGGACACTTGTTTGGTACGGTTTGCTCACCAATAAGACTCATAATCTGCAAAGAGACACATTATATTTTCCACCCCCCTCAATTTCATAAGTTCCCTCCCCAAATTGTACTCTTTATGTCTGGGAGCGTGCGTGTTTTTTGTGGGAGCAGTCAATGCAACACTTAATTATTACCCCATAAAATAACAAAAAAAAAACCACAAGTGAAATAAATAAAATTGCACATGCAAACTTAAAATCATTAATTGGCCAAGATTAATTAGGGAAATAATTTAACACCCCCTAAATTTTTGGGCTTTAAATAATTCCAATAAGAATTAAAAGAGGTTTTCTATCATTCTATACAATAACCTTAAAATTTTGCTTAATATTCCACCAACTTGGAATAATAGAACAATGAGTTCATAAATTTGTGAGAAAGAAAAATAAACAATGAATAGTTTAACACTTAATCCTTCCAGAAACTTTAACATGTCAAAAACTAATCAAATTGTAACCTTATCTTACTATATCTATTTATTTATTGATACAACTTCCAAAAATAAAGAAAATTTCCGAAAGAATTTTAAATTTTTCTTGAACTAATTAAATTGAAACACTCTTAATTCTTATTTTAAATCATTTTTTTTTTAATTTTTTGAAACCTTTTAATTAAGATTTTCAAATATTGGAAACTTTTTATCACTTCCAAAGACCACACCCAAAAGAAGTAAAGAATGGTATCTATTCTTAGTTAATTCAACAAATAAAATGTTTGTGATTAACCTAACTAAATAAATTTAATTAATAAATAAATTTGCCCAATACTTAATTAAAATTTTTAAATAAAACTGAAATAAATATCTTCTTAAATTAATTCTAAACCTTTATATCCCTCTTTAAATAGTTTCAAATTTTCTTTAAATAAAATTAAATCCCCTTAAATAAATAAAAAAAAATTTTTGTTTTTAAATGAAATACCATTTCTTTAATGTCCAAGCAAAAGAATTTTCCCTAAAAAATTTTCTTTAAATAAAATTAAATTTCTTCTTAAATAAACTAAAATCTAAAACCCCAAATTTTGTATAATTAATTTCTCATACTTGTATATTTTAACTTGATTTAAGTCCTTTTTTTTTTTTTTCTTTTACAAAACCCCTAAAAGAGAACCCATATAACCCACACTTATTGACCTTATTCCAGGAATTAATCCTGTCGACTGCGCCACTTTTATGTAACCTTTTTCCTTTTCAGTTTTTAACATCTAAAGAGTTACAATGAATTTTTTATAAGTTCGATCCCCCCTGGTTGTTTTTCCTAACCATATGGGAAGGTCTTTAGGTGTGGGTTTATGTGTGGAGTAGGTTAAAAGCTGGTCTTACCTTCTGCCAAATTTTAAACTTTCAAACCAATATCTTCACTGTTGCATACACTCACAGTCACAAAAACACCACCACACAAAATCTTCAAGAAAACTTTTCTTTTTATTTTACTAAATTCTTTTTATTGTTCCTCTTTTTTTTTTTCTCTTTTTACATCTCGTTCTAACAATACATTTTCAGAACCACTAATACACCCAACAAATCCAAGAACAACCACCACAAAAAAACGAGAGCCGACCCCCCTCTGTATTTTATTCTCTCTTTTATATTTTTCATTACTTAAATTAATCTTTAATAGTAATTGGTTAATCTAATTTTGATTGACAGGTTTTGTTTTAACCAATTGCTGATTAGCAATGTTTACTTGTTAAACAATTTGACCTTACTTGTAATTTTAACCTGTAGTTTGTACATTTGTCAATTTGCTTTTATTTTTTGTGCTGTATCATCTTCCGTTAATTGTTTTCGTTGTCATACTTGTATTATTGTGAGTTTTGTATCTTAACTTCGGAATGTTTAATTGTTCTTCTGTTTTTTTGTTTTTCTTCCCTGTCTCTTTTCCTAATTGTATCAAATTCCTTTCGTATAATTTTTATCTAGGTGTTAATTACAACCTGATTGTAAAGTAACTTTAATTTTACAGGATGTCTTTTAAGCTGTTTATTCTTAATTTCTTAAAATTACTTTTCCTGGGTTTTAGCAATCCTGTTTTAATGTGTCTGAGGGTCTATTTACCCAAAGTACCCCTTTTTTCCCTCCCCCGGATTCCAAATTCCTACAGGGCTCCCAAAAGGTTTTTCACTCATACAGGGTGTTCCCAAAGTTATTGACCCGTACAGGGTGTTCCCAAAGTTCTTTACTCATACAGGGTGTTCCCAAAGTTATTGACCCGTACAGGGTGTTCCCAAAGTTATTGACCCGTACAGGGTGTTCCCAAAGTTATTGACCCGTACAGGGTGTTCCCAAAGTTATTGACCTGTACAGGGTGTTCCCCAAAGTTCTTACTCATGTTTACATTGAGTTCATGTTAGGTGCTTTTTATTTAGTCTTCTTTTGACACCTAACCATTGAGTTCATGTTAGGTGCTTTTTATTTAGTCCTCTTTTGACACCTAACAGAATTTCAATTTTAAGGTTCGAGGCCAATGAAACCCTATAAGTGTAAATAATAAAAAATATTTTACTTTTATGCAAAAAAGAAAAATTAAACTACTGTAGAACTAACATATGATCAATAAAATGAAGATAATTGATTAAATTGGCTTATATAAAAAAGGTGTGGCCTGTTAGTATGCAATACATATATGCTAAAACAGGTTTACATTGACTTTAATTCGGATTATGGATAAAAAACAACCCTTACAAAATAGTGGGATTTTTAAGAGCTAAATTATATATACTGTATACAATATACATGTACATACTAGAGACAAACCCAAAAATAATAAAAAATCTAACAGTGTTTGTGTTAGATTTTTTATATACCCTGAGAATCTACAAAAATACAGAAAGTCGGATTCTCAGTGCACTTTTTCTATTGGTTATTTTGAAAGCTTGGGCCCAAAAACTGCTGACACACTTTTCACAAATAAGTGTAAAAACGTAAACAAAATCGAATTAGTAATGATAAATCCACTCATGTGTGGAAACGAATACAATGGTCAAGAAGGGAGCACTTGGAAAGGTCACATGAGAGATAGAATCTGGGTCAATCGGGAAGAGCCCGCTACAAGGCCCGGAACGTCTCAATATTGAAACGATAAACCCAGGAGCAATCCTGGCTCGTTTGGTTTTTCTTGGAATGGCATAGAACTTTGTCGCCCCTCTGTAGGGTTGACCCAATTCTACACAGCTGTAGTTGTGTTATATGTGAATAAAAAGTATTGTTAGTTGTTCCAGTGTCTCTCATTTTCTCTTTAAGAAATTAATTCCACTTATTTTCTTGGTATTCTACACATTTTATAACGTAAACATAGTTTGAAGTTCATAATAACATTCAAGAATTTCGGTATTAAAACTTTAATAGTCCTTTAGCAATTTGAACCTGCTTTATAATGACGTCACACCTGTCGTTTTTCATCTAACATTCAATTGGCTGAAAAGGTATGAGCAAACCGTCTTACTCTTATCACCCTTGGCCTCACAATAGGAAGATATCCAGATTCCTGATTGGTTAAAGCAATAAAATGTTCGCAAATGTTCCAGATTGGAAAGAAGGAGATTTGTGACATCAATTTCTCCTAAAAAGGAAATACGAAGCCGTTGTATTAGAAGCTTGTGGAAGGTATGAGAAATGATTGGATGTTACTCAACTGTCTAGAATTTTCCAGATAATTTTGTATAAACGTTGTTGACATTTTTAACGGGGAGCACATGGCCTTATTTAAAGCACTTTCGTATTTCTTCCCAAAACACAACTACTTGATACGTTGATCGTTGATCGAGGGAAAGCTGAGCAAAGACAAAAACAAGGGAAAACCCTAAAATGCAGAAAACGCAGAAATTGCAGAAAACTGTACGGCGCTTTATATAACGTCTTTGAATGAGATGAAACTGCAGAAACTCATCCGAATTTGCAGAAATTCACTTCAAATAAGTCAAATTAACGTGAAAATGCAGAAACATATTTAAAACAAGCCAAATTAATAGGAAATTGCAGAAACTGGAGAAATGTATTTAAAACAAGCCAAATTAATAGGAAGTTGCAGAAAAGTATTTAAAACAACCCAAATTAATAGGAAGTTGCAGAAAAGTATTTAAAACAACCCAAATTAATAGGAAATTGCAGAAACTGCAGTAACGTATTTAAAACAAGCCAAATTAATAGGAAGTTGCAGAAACTGCAGAAAAGTATTTAAACAGGAGAAACAGTTGCGGAAGAGGGCCGACCGTCGAAGAAGTCGATTAATAATTTCATTTAATTATGTTTGATTTAATTATACATTTTGTAATTACCGTAGTTCTTCATTCTGGGATTCTATTGTTGTAACTTACTATGATGTAGAACTTAATAATTTTTTTTTAATTAAGCGTATTTATGGTGTTAACTTGTTTATTTTTTTCAGCATATTTTTACAAAAATAAATTGGTTTTGAGAAAAAAAAAAGTACAAAATTACAAAAATTATTTCAATTCAAATTACAGTAAATTAGTTACTTATAGAAAATAATTCAGTGCCTAAGAGGTGAACTGTGTTAAGTCACCAAACGTAAATTTTACAGGCACAAGTCATTTGGAAGTTTTATTGTTTGTTGAATGAATTGGACTTAACATGGTTATACCACCATCAAGCAACAGTTATATAAAACTATAACCTTAACACTGTGAGCTTTTGACGCCGACTCTATTTTTCTGACCAACTTGTAGATGATGTTTTCTGTAACTCGTGTATTCTCTGCATCGCGCGGTGCCCACACAGAGAAGATTCGAGCTACAGAAAGAGTTGGATGGCAATGGATTGCGATCATCCTCCTGCATGGGGTGAAATCTGTGCAGAAGGATGGTGGCCATCCTGCTTTCCGTCGATGCTGATATACATCTCCTCCTCATCTTTACCTTATGGTGTCTCTGGCCTCTGAAGAGAAGTTATTAGTTTCCAAACATAGAGACAATGCAGTTTCTTATTGTAACACTTTTATTCATCTTCGTATAGAAACACTATGATGTGGTACGGAATAATCAATGTAATACAAATTCAGAGCAAAGACAAGGACCAGGAACAAAGAGGAACGTGGTCATTTTATACCTTGGACCTGTGTACACCTACGAGGTGTAACCAGGTCCAAATGACCAAGGTCCTAAGTGTATCATTCCGCCGTCAGAATATTAATTGGGAAAGGAGGGAGGGACAAACAGGAGTTGTTTACCCCCCAGGCTATAGTTTGGTGGGAGCAGGAGTTGCTGGGTGTTACATACCCTCCAACTTTGCTTGGAGTACGTCCTCATACTCCAGCCAAGGGTGGAGGAAGGGTCAGATTGCGCGAGCAGGGGAGGCATGGGTGATTGTGGATGCACCTTGTACAGAGGTATGCTTGGAAGAGCACTGGCACAAGAGTGTCAGTGCCTTTCAATGAAAAAACTGAAAACATGAAATTTTGCCATTAGAAAGTTTGCCGATGAGCGAATGCCTGTTAAAAAATGTATGATAGTTTCGAAAAGGTACATTAAAGGTACAGAAAAAGAACAGTTACAACGTGTTTTTATTTTTTTAGAAATTTTTCGAAAACACCACTCAAATGGGTGGTGGCCCCACGAGTCATGGGGAGGCGCAGCTATCCCTGCTGTGGAGGGTGGGGAAGGTCCTGGGTCTGTGAATTCGTGGAAACTGGACTCATTGATAGCAGGAGGCAGCCGAAAGCCACTGGCCCTGGTCTTCCGGCAGGTCCCGGTGAAAGATGTTGTGTATGTCCCGGTCCCCGATGATTTGCCTGGAGGACCGCTTGTTGTGTAGAATGGACCAAGCGGCATCCCACAGGACGGTGGTCCTGTAGCGGGGGTCCGGTTCCGGGATGAAGGTATGACTGGTGTGGAACGTTTGTCCTGCTGGCAGCCCAAAGACGGAGTTAACGAAAGCCCCCAGAAGGGCGGATGTAGCTGCGGGGACACAGAAGGGCAGATGTCGCTTCGGGAACACTATTGTAATGAAGGTGTCTGCCTGGCGGGAGAGTCCCACGATATATTGCTCCCGCGGAGGGAGGTTCAACCGAGGGAACCCTTCCTCCAGAGCGAAGTGTCCCACGTAGAGGATATTGGCAGAGTGTACTTTGCGCTGCCAAGTGGCCCAGCGATTGTTGAGGAGCCTTTCGCCTGAGGTGGCCGTTCGGAAAGGACGATCCAGCGGTAACCGCCTCACAGTAGTCCCGACAGGGGGTACTGTGGGCGGTACGGCCGGTCGTGGTGGTTCGGAGGCTGCAGGCTTCGTGCCATCAGATGTGCCCGTGATTGGCCTAGCGTGGTGCAAGGCGGACCAGGCCATGTCGCGGGATCGCTGATGCTGTTGCTTCGAGGCCGATCCCTTGCTCAGGGCCTTTTCCGGTTTAGCGCTTCCCGGGGGAAGACCCAGTGCTTCCCTTGGATCACCTTTCCCGCATGACGTCCTGCAGAAGGTCTGTAATGGCCTTCTGCTTTCTCAAAAAAGGCGGTGCAATTGGCAGAAGGTGGAGGCGTCGGAGGCATGTGTGAAGATCTCCCAGGAGGGCGACCCAGAGGTGGTGGAGTAGAATAGCACGGGGCCACATTTGTTGGGCCCCGATACATGCGGCAACAGTCACGGTCCAGTTGGACATGCAGGTCCTGTTGAGGTGCCACAACCCTTTCGTGGAAGCTGTCACGCGGCAGAGCTGTGTCGGGAGGAGCTGTGTGGCTCCTGGTGGCTTCTTCTGTCGGGTCAGCGTCAGGGCTGAGGTTGGGAACCACGAGGTGGAGCGAGGTGTCTTGATGTGCGTGGAGGAGAGTGGTGGTTTTTACGGGGCCGCTGAGACTCTTTGGGGTGGGCTCCAGTTTGAGTCTTGGTGTCGGTGTGTCCGGGAACTACCACTATGGATGGCAGCTGTGGAGGCGGCATGGTGGCCTCCTGGTGTGGAACTGGTGGTCTCCTGGTGTGGAACTGGTGGTGTTTGGATCGGTGTATGTGGAGGAGGCGGTGGCATGATGGATGGTGTGGCAGGTATTAGCATCGACTCCTGGTACCAAACAGGTTCCAGAGGTGTCGCAGACAATGACAATGGCTCCGGTGATATGGAGGGTGTTATAGGCAGGGGGCGTGGAGGTGATTCCGGACGTTGAAATGGCTCCGGAGGTGTCAAGGCAGCCGAGGAAGATGATGTCGACATGGTGGTCATTGAGGTATGTGGCGAGCTGGAAGGCGACATCGATGGAATGGCTGATGGTGCAGCTTGTTGGGCCCCTTGGAGACAGGTTTCTATCTGTACGAGCTCCTCCTTCGGGAGTTGCCCTGTACAGGGGAGACCCAGCTCGTCGAGGCAGGTGCAAACCGCACGGAGGTAGGCCAGGCTTTCCTCTCTTTTGATCTTGTCTTTGGCCGCCTGGCGCATGGCAGCTTCTTTCTGCATCTTCAGGTGAAGGTCCTCGAGAAGGGTGTGTATCGACCCACCTCCCTCGCGTTTTCCTCTTGCAGCAGCCTCACCCGGAAGCGGCTGTCCTGGTGCTATACTGTCCCGAAACGCCTGGTTAACGCCCCAGGCCATGGTGTTGATTTCGATGCGGTCCTCTCGCTACTCCCAGTAGTGTTTTGACGTCGTGATGTCGAAGGGGATGATGCTGCTGGTCACTTCTTAATAATAGAAATCGGTGGCTGATCACTCTATTAATTAAATGAGATAACGAAAAGTCTTGAAGGCTCCGTGCACACACACAAATTCACTAGTAATGTCTGACGACTTGTTGGTGACCCAAGGTGAAGACATGAAACAGAAACTTTGAAGACTTAAAGAAACTTTGAAAACTCGAAGAATTTGTTGAAGAATTCGGAAGACGAAGAGTGTAATCGATTGTTCTTTCAGAAAATGAACCAGTGGAATGATTGGCTACGTTTTGGTCCTCTTTTTTATATATTTGTTTCTAAATTTGGGAGTTCGAAGGGCCGGTCCCTGATTGGAATGGGACACCTTACTCTAATTGGTTTTTTCTGTTTTATTTTATTCATTAGGGGTGTGGGGGGTTGTCCCACCAATATTAAATACCGAAAGGTGTTTTGATCCAGTTCTTATTAGGCAGGTCCTTGTTCATTATTTTAAATAAACAAAAGAGTCTCGAGGGGGAAGAGCCGTTATTTTCTTTCACACCGAGGTGTGAAGTTGCCCATTAACTATCTCCCTCTTTTAATGTTTCTTTTTTTTTCAAATTAACGCTGGTCAATAGGGTCACTGGTGTACCTCATTGTTTATGATTTTTTAGAAGGGTTAGTTTCTCAGGAACTTTATTACTTCATTGAGGGTGGCAAGTTCTGAATTTTTTTTATGTATTTTAATTGATCCCTCTGTATTGTTTTCCGTTTTCTTCATTCTTTGGTTTCTTCTATTTCTCTTTTGCGTGTCTTCTTTTGAAGTCCATGAGGTGTGCATCGATTTGGCCTCCGGACATGGTATTCTCTTTAAAATTTACTTTTTTTTATATTAACTGTCATGGTCACTGATGTCCATCCATGATAGGGGAGCATGGTATATTTTTCATGTCCCTTTTGTTGTACTATTTTGGACGTCCTTGACTCATTATGATGTTATTTCCTATTCACCACGTGGTTGACAGTTGTTTTGAGGGCCACGTGGTTTCGGTGTAGTTATTGCAGTGGTTGCCAATATGTAAACATTGGCGGCCATGATGAAAAATTAGAGTTGTGAAAATTTTTAAGGTTTGGGTGATATTTGAGTGTTTTGTTGATGTGTGAGGTTATTTATTCGTTGGGGGTTCCTTTTACCCCCTCCCCCACCTCTTGACAACTGTCCTCAGTTCTCTCAAATTCCTCTCGCTTTTCTATTGTTGGTATTTGATGCTTGTAGTGTTTATTTCTATGGTCATGGAATAAACTGTAATGGATTATTGTTTTATTTGTCGCATTGGGTGTCTTGCTAGCATTGTTGGCATTGTTGGATTTATCAATATCCTGTGATGAAGTCTCTCCCAGAGCCCATCCGATGTGTGCTTCAAAGCATTTTTTTTGGAGTGTGGACTCGAAGAGGTCGGGCTCTAAGTATACTTTGTTTGTAGTCATGGACACGGCGAGATGCAAAGCTCGACCCAAATCTTGGCCTAGGATAGCCTCGGGCTGGCCGGTAATCACCAGCAGGTGCCCTTGCACAGTGCGGGGGTGCCCAGCTGAACCACTGCGGCGAGTCTTCCCACCACAGTGATTTTCAGGCCTCCCATGCCGTGAATGTTGGGCGGGATTAACACGGGCTCAATGACGAACTGGTGTTTCTGTGCGAGTTCAACTGAGATGTCGCTTCCCATAGCTCCGGTGTCCGCAAGCATAAGTATAACTTTTCCACTGATGGCGCCAGCGATGGGCGGATGTCTCGCTAGCATCGTATTCTCCGACTTCCTGAGGTGAACAGCTGTCTATCAGCTGATGATATACCTTCTTCATAAGTTTTCGGCAGCAGGAGTGACCCTTTGTCGGCAGCTGGGTGCCGGGGGCCATGGCGGCTACCGTTTGATTCTTACGGCACCCTTCCGTCTCCATGGATGTGGAGAGGACGTTGAGGGTGTCCTGTGTGACGACCCAGTTTTGCTCCTTTGTGGAGTAAAACTAAATTCCCATTGTCGCCTGCTAGGCACCTGTAAATTGGTTGCCAGGCAGACGACAAAATGGCCAGCAAGGGTCACTGTCCTCCCCAGGTGGAGCAGCCTGGGGATGATATATAATGGCGGCGGCCATTATTATCTGGACAGTAGTGAAACCCTTGATGCTGTGTGCATGTGTCTTGTGTTGCTCTTCAGTCATCAGGTGGCCAAGATGGCCACCATTCATCACTTGTTTTCTTTGTGGATGGAGGTTAATAACCTCTCCTCCTGGCTGGAGTAGCCAGGAGATACATCATTGTCTTTTGTTCTGCTCTCTGCTGGTTATTTAACGAGCAGATATTGCAGCCATCTTATAGTGAGTGTTTTATTATTCTTTTTTAATAAATCTTTATTTATTATTTCACTCACCACTGTGTCCTTGTTTGTTATTATTATAAATACTGGGGAAGTTACCGCGAGGAGGGTGGGGGTTTACCGGTGGGGTTTCACCGGTGCTTCACCGTCCTGGTCCGGCATGTTATTCGTCCTGTCGGCCGGTGTTTCGCGCGTGGTTTATCCACGGTAGGATTCATCGGAAATCTACCATGGATTCTACGTCTTGTTCGGCGGCCACTCGTCCATCGACTTGCGGCGTGGGAACCTCCGACCGGCGCTACCTGTGGGCACGGACGGGTACAAGAGGAGGGCTGGCCAGCGCTTAGGTCCCGTCCCAAGGAGGTTCAGTGGCGGTAAGTAAAGCAAATTTTACCGCGGGTCATTGTAGCACCCAGTCGGGTTGTTACACCTGCCACGTAATGAATTCATCTGAGGTCCATGCACGTATGGGTGCCCGATTGATTATGTGAATAAGTACATTTTCAGGATTGTCGGAACTGACGGTGTCGGGTTTTTCGGGCGGTGGTGCCTTTCCGGTTGAAACTGGAGCTGGAAGAGGGATCCAATGGATTTGTCCCCTTAGTCGGATTAATGCGAACTCAGCTCCGTTTTCGGTGATTAGGTCCATTTCAGGCACCTCCTCCTCGGTGTCATAATCGGTTATCGGTTCTCCTAACTGCTTGATGGTGACCTTCTTGGGTTGGCGACACTTACGGAGGAAATGTCCCAACTTCCCACAATTATAGCACGTCGACTTGCTCTTGTCGAATGTGCGAGTGGTGTCTTGTTTGGTGTCCGTTGTGGAGTGTCGCCCCGGATTAGTCGTTGCAGTTTGGTTCGGCTTTTTATCGTGCCTAGAACGATGTGTTTTCTTTAGAGCCGGCGGTTAACGCCAGCTCTTTATCGGTCTTCGATGCTTCCTTGTCCGTTTGTGCGTCAGATTCAGCCTTCGGTTCCAACGGCCATTTGTTTAAGGACGATAGGACTACCTCTATGTTGAGGATGGCATTGGCGAAGTCCTTAAATGATGTAGTGGGTGCATGGTGGACAGCGTATAGAAGGATCGGGTGTAGCGCACGACGCAACTGATTTATACGCAGTTGATCGTCCATGTATGGGTAAACTCGGTCGCCGAGGGCCATACATTTCCAGATGAAGGCCTGGGTGCCCTCGCCTTCTGCTTGAAGCATCTATATACTGCTTCTCCAGGATGGGTAATTCATTCGGCCTACCGAACATGTCCATCATTTGTACTCTCAGCTCGGGCCACGAAATGCCACGACATTCATACTTCAGCTGGCTCGACCACGTGCGGGCAGCTATGGTGAGGCATCCAGTGAGATACTCTTCCTTGTGGCGATCAGTCTAGTCATACAGGTGGGCCACTTCCTCGAATTCTTCCAGGAAGGGGCGGAAACCTGTTAATCCATCGAATTTTTGGATGGCATTGGCTGGGTGGCGGCCGCTATTTCTTGTTGAAATCGTCGGTCGAGGTCTCTGTGGGCTGGGCGATAGATGTTGTCTTGTACATTTGACATCCCAGTCATCATCAGTGCTGCCATGTGCGGTGTGACACGTGGTGCATTAACTGAAGGGTCTCGAGTCGGGCCTGAGTTTGGAGCCCGACTCTACTGATGTGCGGTACGTGGATAATCAGCACGGGTCATTGTCAGTAGTGCGTGTGGTTGCTCGGTGCGCTTGTCTCTACCTTGCTGAAAGTCTGACTGGCCTCGAAGCCATTGTGGGGTGTACTGCCAGTCAGGGTGGCGTGGTAGGTGACGTGGTGTATGGTGGTGGTTGTGACGATCATGATGTGGAACATATGGCTTTCTATAGCCATAATAGGAGGTTGCTGACAGGTCAGAATCATCATCACGACGTGTGAGTGTTGTCCGCCACGGTGTTGTTCGGTTTGGTGTGATCCGATTGTCTATGAGCCGATCCATGTGTTCGGTGAGTGTGGTCACCTGTTGCGATAGCTCCAGATTGCTAGGCTCAGTTGGCTGCGGCGGTGGTGTCGCATCATTGACAACGATGGGATTATCTTGCGAATTTTCGTGAGAGCCACGGTGATCAGGCAGGAGATCCGAAGATTCGTTCGAGGTGGCCATGATTGATGATGTGGCGTGTAGAGTGTAAGCGGTGCGGATCTGTGGTGAAGAATGAGTCGTGCGACGTCCGATTCGGTGTGTACAGCTCCGAGGGTTCTCGAGTACACTCTGAGCGATACTTTTTGGGTTCCGGATCGGGGTCCAGTATGAGGTGACTCACTCAACACGCTGTCGTGGTTCTGTAACTCGATGTGCGTTCTTGTGCGCTGGTAATCGGTGTTTGTCTTCCTTGTACTCTTATACACTGAGTAACGATGGATTACCTTCGCTTTGCACGTGTAGTAGTGTTGTTTGTAGTCCAGTGGCGTGTTGGTTGTAATGTCATCAGTTGGGTGTAATGGCTTCCAACTGGTGTATTGTGGTGGATTCTTTATTGAGTCTTCTTGGAAGGGTCTCTCGCTCAACACGTGGTATTTTGGTGACCACGTGGAGACTATGAGAGTCTTAGAATTCTCAATAAAGAACAGCAGGTGCACAATGCAAATCTGAGCGTGGTACACCACCCAATCAAATATTGCACTGGAAGAAAAGTTGGAAATAACTGCAAAAGTGAACTAGAACGCGGTGCCCGTACACTTAGATTTACTTGTTTAGCAGAAAGAAGGATAAGAGTTTGATGAAAGTTCAATATGGCTGAACTTTCACAAGAAGAATAAAAAGAATAAAAGACCAAGATGGCTGGGCTATTATAGGAAAGAGTGAAGAAACCTGAATTTCTGATGTGGTGACCACATGCCAAAGAATCTTTTTTATTAAAAGGAGCAAATCAACAAAGCAAAAGGCTTATTGAACAAGAAGAAATGTTCAGAATGATAATTTTTGTGATCCTCACTGCTGGATGGCTCTGGATGAAAAGGGGAGAGTCACTGGTAGTGAGGAACTATGTTGAGTAGAGAGAAGAGGTGCGTAGGTGGCGCTGTGGTAGCCACTTCCGGTGGGATGATTTATTGCAATGTCCGAAATTGTTCAGAAATGTTGGGTTCCGCCAGGTGGCACTTGATGGTCACCAGGAGGAAGAACACTTAAAAGAGAGAAAAGTTCAAAAGAGAAGAGAACTTTTCTCTAAAAAGAGAAACTCCGCCAGGGGCGTGCAAGTGCAGGCCCTTTGGAAGAGTAGAAAGAAGAAAAGAACAAGAAGAGAAGGGAAGATACAACAAAACACTCACATGGAGCGAAAAACTGCTCTGTTGGCACTTTTTGAAGAGTTTCCGGTTGATCCAAGGTGGCGGCCAGTACTTTAATGGTGTCCAATGGAGATAGTTCATGTGAAGTAGTATTGAGGTGATGATGGTGAGTTTGAAGATGATGACTTGGGACATAGAGGGTCCTAAGGGAAGCATAACGGATTAACAAAAGAACAAAGAGAAGCGGGGACAAGAGAGTCCCACGTGGCTAGAGAAAAGTGTGTTTTAAGCTCGTAAGCCCCTAGCAATTATACGGAGCTAGGACGAAAACTTGCTTGAAAAATTAAAATGAAGAGTGAAGATAATAGGCACATTTAAAAGACACGTCTTTTAAAGGCCTATTAATAGGTGAAAAGACAAGTAGATGAGATTCGTTTGCTTACCTCACAATGATACGGAGTTTCGGCTAAGCAAACTCCTCTCGGAGGTTAAGAAGAATTTGTCTGAAGTGTTGCCCACATACCAACCAATGATACGGAGGAGGGTCATGTGGGTTTCACTTCAAAAATTAAAGAAGGGTTTAGAATAACAGGGATGACGGTGAAAACATAAAACACGGACGGAAACACATGTGTCCGAAGAAATTGCTACCAAGGTGTTTCCAACGTGCTTAATGGATGTCGATGCAGCAGTTCTTTTTAACATGTGAGTAGTATAGGAAAAGTCATTTCTGCATCACTTTTCTCTATAGATTACTATGGTGACCTCATTTTGAGCACCACATTCCAATCTCCCATAGACTTACAGAGACTCATTTCTGTATCACTCATTTTAAGGCCAACCAGTTTATAAGCTATAGAGACATATCTACATTATATTATTTTTTAATGCTTCATCAGAAAAAAAAACTTTGTCCCAGTTTTTTTTGCTTCTCATTAAAGAGAAAGTTTTAAACTTTCTCATACCACCTGCTGAGATAATAAAAAAACTTGTTTTCACGACTTTGTTGTTTTGTATATAGAAGGTAAGAAATTTTATTTCAAACTATGAATATATTTATACTTTTTAATGTTAGTTGTGCTTAGCTTTTATGAATAAGGTGTTCAACATGCAGGATTCTACTAAAATTGTCGTTGATGTGTATCATATGGCCAAACAATCGAACGAAGCCGTGAATTCCAACTTTTCACGAACAATTTTCAAACTCGCCGAACAAGCTCGAAATAAGGATATTCAAGCTTTTGAATCCATAGCAACAACTTTAAAAACTGCCTCACATTTGAACCAAGAATTAACCTTCTGGTTGGACGAAGTTTATCAAGGATCACCTTCATTCGGTAAAATTATAGTGACTTAAGCATTCGTCCTCCAACTGGCAAGATCTGGATTCGAGGAAGCAACGGCAGTGCATATCGGTGAATACGTGTTCAAGTCATCGGCATCGTGGCTTCGAGATAATGGATCATGGGCTGTGATGCAGGATGTCTACGCAACATCTAACGACACTCCGAGTAACGTTATTCATGTGGTTCCACAATTACTAATGATTAGCACTTTGTTATATTTATTTATGCGGATGTAATAAAATGTTACATGTTCAAAGTTTTTGCAGTATTGTTTCATTTCTTTATATAAACTCATGACACTTCGGCATTTCACAGACCTCTGCCTGCGTAGGGATAGCAAACTTGGTATCCCAAGGCAGGCGAACGTCTCTTGCAGAAGTGGTCAATATATAAAAGAACTTCAGGTTTTATTTTAGATGATATTCATTGAATTGGCAATAAATCTGTTAAGGGCTGGTAAACATCAATTACATTTGAATTGGGGTTTCTACACACTGGGCATAAAAAACTTTCCATTTCTAATAATGTTGTTGTACAAGCCTTACAGACAGCTTGATGTTTACAAGGTTCAAATACAACCCGTGCACCGTTCACTAAACAAATAGTACAATATTTTATGGTCGCCGTTTCTTCATCATCGTAGGGCAGTAGTTTCTCCAAAAGTTCTTGTTTGCGGCTTACAGGTGGATTTCCCATCAGCTGGAGGAGAAATTCAGTATCAGTCGTGTCATCTGTAGTTGCAATTTTATTTTTTAAAAAAAATTTTACGACTAATCTAATTACTTGCTGGAGTCATCGAGATAGACAGTCGGATGCCTATTAACTGCAGTACTTCTAGTAGAGGCATTAGATATAGTTTAGAATCAGATGCAATGTCTACACATGTAATATATAAATTATAAGACATAGTTACACATTCGATTTAATTGTCTAGAAATATTTCTTCTATTGACAAGTTTAAATAAATTCGATCATGTCTAGCTAAGGTTTGAGTATAGGTTTGGGAATTATCATGCTCCAAAAGATTAACATTAGGTTTAAGAAAGTGACAAGTGTTAACGGGGCTACCCATGATGCAATATGTCTATTCATGTTTTCCACTAAAACGGAAGTACCTGCCAATATACAACTAGCGCAAGATTCTGTAACGATCATGGAAAAAGAGGGTTCCTTCATTCCGTTGATGGCACCATTTAGGATGAAAACAACCTTCGTTAAGAAAATTTTGGATCATGCCAGGGGAATGATTAAGCCCCCACCGGAAAGAGTAACATGGTACTATTCTGAATATCAAGACTGGTATTCACTTTATGGGACTTGAGCAATATTTCTAAAAGGATTGCCCGACATGAAGACGTTTAGATGCGATAGAAACCAGCTTATTGTGATCGACGATCTGTTTCAAGATGTGGATAGGGGTGTTTCTCAGCTCTTTACGTGCAATTCGCATCATCGAAATGTGTTATATTTATTACTCAAAATATGTTTGACAAGAACCCGTATCAGCACACCATTTCTTTGAACGCTTCTTATCTGGTTCTTTTTAAAAACCCTCGAGACAAATCTCAAATTGCTCATTTGTCTCATCAGATGTATCCTGGTAACACCAAGTTCATGATCGATGCCTTTAACTAGAGTACTCGTGATCCGTACAGTTACTTGATGATTGATCTCACGCAGAATGCGGATGACAACTCTCGGCTCAGAACGAATATATTTCCGGAAGAGTATACCGCTGTATTTTTACCTAAACAACGATGAAAGTAAGTCAAAAAATTCCTTCACGTCTCGATCATAACATTCACAGATTACACGTAGCTGTGGAAAGTAATCCACAAATTCAAAAAGAACTTCTAAAGAACTCCAACTTGGATTTTATTCAGTGTTTGTGTGATTGTGCGTATAATATTGGGGACTCTATAACATTGTACTGAGTGAACATGAAAAAAGAAAGTTACAACCCTATAGGCATATACTGAATAAATTAGTGAATACGAAAGCATTTCCAAAGTCGAAGAAAAACTTTCTCGTCAAACAAAAAGGGGGTTGGCTTCCGCTGTTAATTTCTCCCGTATTGTCGATGTTAACTGGTTTAATAACATCATGGCCGAGAAAATGATCATCATCCCCGCTGAATCTTGGGAAGCTTCATGAGAAAGACAAGAAAATAAAACGCCCGTTCAACGTACTTTAGGAGACATTGGAAGAAGAAAACTTGGATAACTACAATAAGGTTCTACTTCTAGGACAATTACAACACCGGTATAAATCCATTTATGAGAACAGACCCAAAGAGGTAACAAAAGTGACATTAGAGGACCTTGGTTTTTCGAGTCCCATTGAAGAAAAACATTCATCAGGTATCAGCGATATAGTTAACCAACTGCCGAAGACACAACAGAAGAAGGCCGTTCGTCTTCTTAATTTGATAAAAGATGGTAGAAGGCCATTAAGTTGGAATTCATCGCATCAGCTTCTGATAGATGGTCAAGTCGTGCCGAATACCAATATCCTGGACCTTATTAGAGATCTCGTTATCAGTAAAACTAGATACGACCCCCCAGGATGGGAGCCATTTACACAGAGCTGAAAAAATGAATGTACCTCGATCTCTAATAGCTAATGACAAGCGATGGGATTATAATCCAGATACCAAAGAATCTGACAGCCCCGTATGGGAAGAATCATGAAAAACAAAGAACTCAAAAGAATTTATTACGATCCATCCTCCAGTGGGTCTTTCGGGGGTGTGGATCGACTTCATGCGGCAACTGGAAAGAAATTTACTCGGGGTGAAATTGAAAGCCTGGTTACGAACGCAAGATGCCTACACCTTACATAAGCCACTGAGAAGAACATTTACGAGAAATAGAACATTTGTCAGTAAAATAGACGATGTATGGCAGATGGATCTCGTGGATATGCAGTCATACAAAAACGAGAATAAGGGTTACAACTATCTTTTAACTTGTATCGATGTATTTTCAAAATATGCTTGGGTTCAACCATTAAAACAAAAATCTGGAAAGGAAATGATCGCTGCTTCGAAAATTATTCTGCGAGATGGAAGGAAGCCGGGAAAAATTCAATCGGATAGGGGTAAAGAATTCCTGAATAAGAACTTTCAGACCTTTCTCAAAGAAAATGGTATTGGATTTCATACCACTTTTAACGAAGTCAAAGCCGCCGTTGTTGAACGTTTTAATAGAACTTTGAAATCACGCATGTGGAGGTATTTTACAGCGAAGGGGAATTATCGGTACATTGATAAGTTGAGTCATCTGGTGAAAGGATACAATGCATCGTGTCATAGAAGCATTGGAATGGCCCCGGAGAAAGTCTCATCTACCAATGAAAAAGATGTATTTAAACGGCTGTTTCCATCTGCCAATAGTAGATTGCCCAAGTTCAAAGTAGGAGATCATGTCCGTATTTCCAAGACGAAGCTAACTTTCGAAAAAGGTTACTTACCTAATTGGTCAGACGAAATTTTCACCATCTTGGCACATATCGACCGAATACCTCCGGTATACCATATCGTGGATATTGATGAGGAACTATTAGAAGGTACGTTTTACGAGGAAGAACTTCAAAAAATTGACAAGAAAGATAGCGATTTTTGGAGGGTAGAAAAAGGAAAGGGTTGCCACCGGCAACTTTTGGTGAAGTGGAAAGGATACTCCGATAAACACAACAGTTGGATTAAAGTGGGAGATTTGAAACAGCTTCAAAAATGACCGAGCCTCAAGACTTTTACGTGACACTATGACACTATGACAGTATGAAATATTATCCGGACAACACTTTAACGAATTACACCGTGAAACTCCCAAAACCCATCGAAATTTTTGGAGATTACGAAGTCGCTTTGGCTGAGATTTATTTTTCGCGTACCTGGTTAAATATTGCGGATGAAAAGGAAGATAAAATTATTATCAGAGATCTGGATCGGAGCCTAAGCATCAACATTAGTGTTCCTAGCGGGGCGTACCATTCTCCCGGATTTCTCGTGAATGCCATCAACTCTCATATTGATGAATATTTCGGGCCCCCTCATTTGAGACATCCTTCGATTCAGTTGAACAAAAATGAGTTGATTAAAAAAATAGACAAATCTACATCTAAAATAGACAAAGGAAAAAAATATGGTAACGGAAGGAGCCAGTGTGCAAACAGCCGCGGACAATGTGGATATCATGTTCAAAACGTGCGAGGAATCACGCACCAATTATCAGAATCTCGTTAAGGATAAGAATACCAGTCAAATGGAATATCAAAACAAAATAACCGATCTCGAAAAAGAATTACATCAAAAAGGACTCCTACCCAGGCCCGATGCAAAACGGAACGAAACAATTCAGCGACTTCTTAATGCCTTACAACAAAAACTACAGGACGAAGAAAAAAAAGAAGGCAGATGATAACGATGCCAAAGATAAACTTATCAATCCGGTTCGGTTACAAAAAGAAGCGAATGAATTTAATTACAATATTTTAAAATCCCCGTATGAGGAAAAAAAAGAAAATTTGGCAAGTCAAAACAAGATCTACAAAATATGAAAGATTATCATCAGCAGTTGTTAGAAAGCAAAACACGAATAGAGAATATTGTGAATCCGAGATTAAATAGTGAAAAGAATCCTTGGTTCAAATATCGGAATACAACGTCACGTGTAGAAGTTATCTTTCAGCCCAATTCAAGTATTCAATTCTCCGAAAAAATACAAAGAATGCTCGGGTTTCAAGAGGACTATCTTAGCAATACGTCGGAACTTCCCATTATTAGGGTGGCCGACTTTCTTTTGGATATTCAGTGTTATATTCATTCTTTATTCGTGTATATCGACTGTATCGAGTACCAGCCTGTGGGGGAGATGCTTTCCCCTTTATTGAGGCCCGTTCATCTTCAAGATTCTGATGGAATGATAGTTACCAAAATCTACAATCAACTGCAGTACAAAAGAGTATCACGTGATGGTATACATAAAATACGTAAATACGTAAAATACGTAAAATTTTATTTACCAGAGGAGACGTAGTGATAGCCACAGTTCATTTTCGTATGTGTTCCATTTTTCACAATTGAGGGTGCTTTACCATTGCAGATCAGCGACTGATCCATGTTATAATTATCACAAACAAATTGGATCCTCTTTGCCCGTCTTCGCAGGATCTCAATATCAGCGGGGATACGGATTTTTTTCTTCGTTATAACATTTTGTGATTCCTTTTTTGAAAAAAGGAGCCCTCTCAGCGAGTAAGCAGTTGTTAAAGTCTGGAACTAACGTTGTATCCGATATTGAAGCGGGGGAATCTTTCAAAAGTGCCTTAAAAAGACGTGGAACGGAAGCTGGGCATGAATTTTTGAAGACTATGACAGGCGGAGCTAAGCACCAAAAAACAACTAAAACATCTTCAAATAGAAGAGTCGTGGCCAGTACGAAGCGTACAGTGAAAAGGAAAGCATCGAAGAAGAAAGTCGCTAAGAAAAGGAAAACCGGAGCAAAGAAAGCTTCTGGCCAAAAGAAAAGAAAAACTGGTAATTTCGTGAATCTCCTATAAACATGAGTGGCTTTCTCTTACATCATGACTCGGGGCCTGGAATGAGTTGTGAGTTGGATATTTTTACCGTGCCCACGACACAAATGAGTAATCGGGATGACTGCATTATGGAATACCATCCCGTGAACAGTATCGAAAACCAATATACGATAGAGTTCAATATCATGGGAAATGCTGATGAATACATAGATTCTTCTGATATTTACCTGAATGTGAAGGCAAGAATTTTAAAAGCAGACGGAAAATCATTGGACACTACTTGCAAAGTCACACCTATAAATGGTTTTTTTCACTCACTTTTTAGTGAAATTACGGTTACTCTCGGGCATACGATTATTAGTTCCACCGATCACGATTATGGATATAAAGCTTATTTAACGACCCTTCTATGCAGCGAAAACACCGGGAATAAACCTTATTTTTCTCTCAAGATGTTCTACAAAGATACCATCTCTGCGTTTAAAGATCGTAAACCATCCACCGCCGATCCAGCAGATGGATTAGCCCAACGCTTCGAAAGATCAAAAGCGAGTGCTATTATGGATATGTGCGGAGATATTTTTCATCAGGGGCGGCTCTTACCTAATATGCTCGATCTCTCCATAAAATTAATTCGTCAAAAAGATGCTTTTTGTTTACTGAAACCAGATAGTGACAAAAATGATTACAAAGTGGATATTAGATCTGCTACCCTCTATGTACGAAAAGTGGTAACAAATGCATCTATCGTTAAAACGCATATTGAGCAGTCATTGAAAACTAATTTTATTTATCCCATCAATCAAATCAAATGCACTTCTTTCAGCAAACCCAGTGGTGGCTATGATATTAACATCAACATTTGTAATGGCATATTACCGAGTTTCGTTATGATTGGACGCGTAGATAGTGATGCACGAGCTGGAAATTTAAAAAAGAATCCTTTTCATTTTCATTACAAGGATCTTAGTTTTCTCGAGCTACAGGTGGATGGTACCCAGTTTCCGGGGATACAGTTCAGTCCAAATTTCAGTTCAAAAGAATACGGTCATCTTTGTCAG
Source organism: Brachycybe producta (assembly GCA_036925085.1). Classification (NCBI taxonomy): domain Eukaryota; kingdom Metazoa; phylum Arthropoda; class Diplopoda; order Playtdesmida; family Andrognathidae; genus Brachycybe; species Brachycybe producta. The sequence continues at coordinate 13,833,826 of JAUPFP010000001.1, read as the reverse complement.
CAGCTATTTTCTTCGTGTCGCAAGTATTATGGCACAGACGGTGTAGATGTGACGTTCAAGGAATTTAAAAATGGCTATTCTCTTTATGCCTTCGATCTCACCAATGATCAAAGTTCTCTATCAGGATCCCATTTCAACTTGAGTAAAAATGGATCTTTACGTCTCAATATGAAATTTAAAAATCCATTGAACACAACGGTGAATGTCATTGTTTATTCTATCTACCAGTCCATCATCGAAGTGGATCATCATCGCAATTTTATCATAGATTATTAGAATGGATTCTAGTCAACTGGAATATTTATTATTTCATCATCCAGCCACGCATTTCGTGTTTGCCGGTGTATTCACACGGGACCAACTTCCTTTTAGAGTGAATCGTATACTTTATATCGTTAGTCTAGATGCACGGACGGAGCTTGGATCTCACTGGATCGCTATTTATTTCAATAATGGAATGGCTGAATATTTTGACAGTTACTGAATGAAGCCAATGCCGAACGAGATAAATCAGTTCATCACGAGAAACAGTCTCTCCTGGACTTACAATGCGTGTATTCGAGAACGGCCGTATGTGGCCAATATTGTATTTTCTATTCTATTTTAAGATATTCTAATGTATCTATGAAAAGTATCGTTTCTGTGTTTCATCTACACAATTATTTACGAAATGATAAAATTGTTCACGCATTTATTAATTATAATCTAAAAAAAATATTTACCACTGTATGCTTTTTAATTACATTTTTATTTACCCTTTACCTTTTCAATACATATATTATTATATTATTTATATAAAGTTAATATATTAAAATGGGTATATGTTACATTATTGGATGGATACATTCGTGAATAAACATTTATAGGACTATATCAAGTAAATACTTAATTTCCCGTAGAGCCGAAACCAAGCTCACCACGGGTGCTTGCCGGGAGTTCAACATCGCACTCTGCAAATTCCACATCGGGATATATTTTTTCAAAAATGATTTGCGCAATTCTAGCCCCTTTTTAATGGAAAAATCATATGTTCCGAAATGTATTAACCGAACATTAATAGCTCCCCTGTAGCTGGAATCAATTACACCATCCAAAACATCAATTCCAAAATGAAGTGCGGGACCCGATCTTGGGGCGATTCTTCCATAGAAATTATACGTATTTCTTCATTTATCAATATGTTTATCATGGAATGCGGTAAGACAGGTTTTGTTCATTTCTAGAGTGTAAATGTCATGCATTTTAGACATGATTTGCCATTGAATCACCCTATTCGGAATAGACTGATGCAAAGATTCAATGCACATATCATGATTGAAGTGAGATTTAACAATCTGTTTCTTAATACTTTTAGTTTTACATTTATACTTATGGCTACTTAACAGTACAGAATACATTTTAGATTTTAGGGCCACGAATTCCGAAATAGGTTCACTATTCATTTCATCTTTAAATTTTCCCATAACTTTTTTGTTTTTAAGAGAGTGCAGAAAGTGACTTTTTGGATAGTCACTCGTATCCAAATGGTATTGGTAACGCTGCATGTCATAGTACAAATCTTTCGTTTGAATATGCATGATGAAACTATCTGTATCAGTATACAACAAAATCTATTTCCGGGATAATTTGATTGAATGAATGTTGAATTGTATGAATTTTATTATTATGTTCTGAAGAACATAATAATAAAATTCATACATGAACAAATTCGATATTTCTAGCACAGTAAAACCTGTATACAATGGTTTGTTAAAATAAATGGACTATTTTTTCATTTTAAAAACAGTGAGGTTCTTATCGATAATGTGAAATGAGTCTAAATTTGCGCGACTTAGTAATTTTGACAGCGTTCTTTTTCATTAACGAGTTCGGAATTAATTTTTTTTCTTTGATTTTCCATCGTTTTCCCGAAGACTGCATTTGCATTGTTCATTAAGTTGAAAAAGTCTTTTTCGAAATCATCTTTTGCTAGTTTCTGCATGGCAATGTTAAATTCTATATAGGGCTTTAACCACTTGCCTTGGGTAAAAAAAAAGAACACGATGAATTTTGATTAATTTCATTCCCAGGTTTAAGTAACATTGTAAATTTCTAGCATGAATAACATGTTTTTTTGATAAAGATTTGGTGCGAGTTTCTTTGTCTTGTAGTTTTTGGGTTCTTTTCCTTTTACTTTTTTTAGAAGGTTTTTAGCATAAGGAGATAGCATATCGAGTTGAATATCGAGTCTTTCTGGACAAAGAGGGTAGTCACTATGATCAAAATGTAAATCTGCGGGATAATCGAGATCCACTTCTAATATGTATCCCTCTTTGTCATCTAAATTTATGGAATGAATGTCAAAAGTTTTGATCTCATTTTCATCTAACCAACAAAAATCTTTCATGGGCATGGGCTCGCACATCGCCGTAGCATACAAAGAATTGTAATCCCAATAGGCTAAATAAGATTTAGGCTTAGATGGATTGTAATCATTTAGATAGGGATTGTTCGCTTTTGCGTATCTGTGGCTGGCAACAAAAACACCTCCGCGTTACACCTCCGATTTACTGAAGTGATGTCCAAACCATTCTTTGATCGTACCTTCCGCTACAGCTGAAGATGGGCCTGCATCACTGGTTGCATTCGATTGACGTTTCGCAGGTTGGGATTTTGGTGCGGCTTTCCTTTTTGTTTTTCAGCCAGTTACTGCGGTTTCTACCGTCAAGTCTATCAATATGTTTTGACAATTTTTTCTAAGAAATGATATTGGCTACTTTGTGAAATTTGAAAATGTGTATGTTATAACTAGCACTAAGGACAATTCTCCATCAAATAAAAATAGTAGAAATGTATAAGGAAGTTGTAAAATACACTCACCAATGATATCTTGATTATCCTGCATTGTGTTGAGTTGTTTTTTAATGATGCAGATGATCAATTTTGATGAACACTTGATTTTAACAGAAATCTCAGCAAAAAAAATGTGAAGTGTTGATATTAACAGCAACCACAGCAAAAAAAAAATTGTGAAGAGTTGATTTTCACAGCAACCACAGCAAAAGAATTTGTGATGTGCTGATTTTTGTAGAAAGTAAGATGTTCAAGTGCCAATAGTCAGTCTTCGCTGTGAAGATTTCAGGATAAAAGCTGATATGTGAATTCTATGATAAAATTTTAATCTTTTTATTCTAAACTAGCAATCCTGATGAAAAAGATTGACCCATCAAGGCATGTGTGCTTTACTTTTTCTTTAACTTTTTATTACTTTGTTGTTTGAATATAGAAGAGAACGTATGGTAAATAGGTATCTGGTTACACTATTTTTCCCATCGGTTTCTTCTTCTTATTTCTTTCTATAGTGACGTAATAATTTTGTAAAACAGGTGGTCTTTTACCATGGAAATATGAAGTATAAACCATATGTTTTTCTCCTTTAAGAGTCACATTTCAAACCTTTTCATTGTTTAACTTACTTTTCTCTTATTTTACACTTCACTAGGTAATCAGATTATCTCAGGTTAATTAACCACTTCATTTATCTATCTATTACACTTTATAGTATGTTTCCTTTTCATTCTTTAATTACATTTAATTTTGTAAAAAAGTTTTTATTTAACTTGGTACACTCATCTGGACTCACCCTTCTAATGTGTGTGTGGGTGGGTTTTGTCTTTCTATTTCCCCCCTCTCTTGTTTTCTTTAAAACTTTTTATTACTCTTTTACAATTGTGGGTGGGTTTCTTTTTTGTGTTCCCCCTTTTCCGACTTCCTTCTTGCTTCCTTCATTCTCTTATGTGTGGGTGGGTTTTTTCTTTTACTTTTTCACCCTTTCTCCTTTTGCCTCTGTTTACTATGAGTGTGTGTGTGTTTCCCGCCATTTTTTGTTTACTCATTTTTTCTTTTTTTTTACTTTTCTTTTAGTGTTTCTCTTTTTAGCTCTGCCTTTTTCTCTTTTTAGCTTTATTCTAATTTCCTCTTTTACTAACTTCTGCCCTCTCTCAAATTATTGTTAGGTGTTGTTTTAATTACTTTTTCAACACCTAACAAAATAAAGAAAATAGAACAAGGTTATACAAAATATAGACAACAGAACAAGGCTATAGAATGCATCAATATGGAAACAAAAAAAATGTAAAATAACCAATCTTATGAATTGCTTTAGTTAGCTGTTTTAATACATACTATTTATAAAGTATTTAAAAAAACTTTTAAAAACCAAAAAAACTAAACAGTGAAACAAAAAACTAAAAAACTTTTGAATATTTTATTCATAAAAACCAATTAAAAAACAAAACTTAAAAAACTAAAAACCTAAAAATGAAAAAAAAAACAATTTAAAAAACACAAAGCCTAAAAACTTTAAAATAGCTGAAAGTAAAATAAAAAATTATTAACAAAACTTAAAAAACTTTTAAACATTTTATTCATAAAAACCAATTAAAAAACAAAACTTGAAAAACTAAAAAACTAAAAATGAAAACAAAAACAATTTAAAAAACAAAACCTAAAAACTTTAAAATAGCTAAAAGTAAAATAAAAAAGTATTAACAAAACTAAAAAAAGCTTAAAAACTTTAAAAAACTAAAAATGAAAAAAAAACAATTAAAAACCCAAAGCCTAAAAACTTTAAAAAGAACTAAAAGGAAAATAACAAAGAATACCAAAACCAAAAAAAAACTTTTAAAACATTTTATTCACAAAACACCAATTAAAAACAAAACATAAAAATTAAAAAAATTAAAATAAAAAACACAATAGTTAAAAATATTAAAAATATTACACAAAATAAAAAAAAGATTAAATTTTTGCATTGTGAAAAGCTATCCACAGCTTATCCTGTTGGCGAATTTCCTTCCTCCACTCTTGTTCAGCTATTTTTTTGGCCACTTCGGCCATTTTAGCAGCCTCCTCCATTGCTGTAATTTCCTCCTCCGAATATGTCTCCAACTCCCAATCGTCACCATCAAGTTCTAATGGATTAATCCCGTCATTTTTAAGTTTTTCAATGGTGGCTTCATCTGCATCATCTGGGCATTTGGTATCGTTGATGTCTTTTTCTCCAGCATCAACATCCATTTTATGTGATTCCTCGTTTTCTTCAAGGAAATTCTCTATGTCCTCGAGCTGTTGCCTCATGTCTTGAGCAGCTTCCTCTAGCTGACTGATTGTAGGCAGCTGGTGACCATCGTTGATAAATATCTTTGCTTCACCTAGAAAAAAAAAATAAGAAAAAAAAAACATTACAAAAATGATTGTTTATTTTTAAATATATATTTACCTTTTTTTCTTTTCTTCCTTTGTCTTCATTTGTGGTGCTTCCATATTTTTAGAAAAGATGAATGTGTTGTAAATAAGTGAAAATTGGTTTCCTTTATAGTAAACTGTTTTTCACATAACCCCAAAAAATTCATTAACACTGTTCTGCAAACAAAATTTTTTTTTCGCTCCCGTAAATAATTTTTGGTGATTTTAATGTATTTTTGTGTCCTGAATTTGCCCCAGCAATCAGAATTGCGCTATCACATCTCGTTTTTAAGAGATTGGGCTTTAAAGTGGATAACATTGTTTCAGAGAAAACAAGATATTTATTTTTACATTTCAATTAATTCAAACTTCAAAGGCATATATAAGATACACAAACATTTGTTCTGTTTACAACTACAAGGTTAGTTTGTAGTTCTTTTCCTTTTGTAGTCCTCTGGTGGTGTTTCCCGATGAATAAACCAACAGTAGTCTGCCAACATGTTTGCTGTCCACCTGCCGCTGTAACGTTTTTCTATTTGGGCAATGTCCTGGTGAAATGTTTCTCCATGTTCATCAGATACATCCCCCATGTTGTCTGGAAAAAAATCCAAATGAGAATGTAGAAAATGGATTTTTAAAGACATATTGCACCCGAGTGCTCTGTATGATGACAGAAGCTCCTCTACGACCTGTTCGTAGTTTTCTGCTTTTTTGTTGCCGAGGAAGTTGTGGTATACGTTCGCAAACCCCTCCCAAGCTTTTTATTCAGCTCCACTCAGTTTGGATTTAAAATTTTGGTCCTGAAAGAGCTCTCGGATTTGAGGTCCTACGAAGATGCCTTCTTTTATTTTTGCTTCACTGATCCATGGAAATGTTTGCCTAAGGTAATTAAACTCTTCCCCATCTCTGCTCATGGCCTTAATAAAGTTTTTTTATTAATCCCAGCTTAATGTGGAGTGGTGGTAAAGAATTTGTTTGGTATCCACTAAAGGGGGATTTGCGATATTCATTTTTCTTGGGATATGCTCTGTTCTTTGATCCTAATCTTTCCTGCATTAGTGACTTACTCTAGCTCGGCTATCCCATTCACAGAGAAAACAACAATACTTTGTATATCCTCCTTGAAGACCAGTCAGCATCGCTATAACCTTGAGATCAGCACAAATGTTCCAGTTGTACGTGGAATGCTGAATGCTCTCAAGCAGCATTTTGATGTTAGCATAAGTTTCTTTCATGCCTACTGCATGGGCCATGGGAACTGAAGGGTGCTTGTTTCCATTGTGTAAAAGAACTGCTTTCAAGCTGACTTGAGGAGTCAATAAACAATCTCCATTGCTCTTTTACAGGTGGAAGTTCCAGTTCTTCTAGTAAGCCTTGGGGGTTGTTACAGTATACTAAATCACCTTTCGTGAATAAACTTGAAAACTGTGACTCCCTTTTTCTGAAGAAGGAGATGCTCATACCATTCGCTAGAAGATTTCACTGCTGAAGCCGTGATCCGAGAAGTTGAGCTTTCGACTTTGAGAGATCCAAATCCCGGACAAGATCGTTCAATTCAGCTTGGGTTAGACGGTGTGGTTTTCTTTTTGAACTACCCGTTGAAGACACATCATCACCTGCACTTACACAGCTTAGACTAGCAGCAGGAGAACTTTCAGACTCTGATTCCAAATTGTATTCTTCTGAAGGTAATGGCACTGGCATGGTGGCATCATAAGGAACTGGTCTCATCGCAGAAGGAATATCTGGGTACTTAATTTTATGTTTGGATTTTCTGATGAACCCTTTTATATCAGTCATACAAAAGTAACAGTCCGAAAAATGATTTTGTGGCTCACGCCAGATCATCGGTACAACAAATGGCATCGATTTATGAGTGCCATTCAACCAGCCGGTCAGAGTCCTCGAACAAGTGTTGCAGCAAATCTTTGGAGCCCAATTTTTACCTTGATCTCCCACTTTGCAGGCAAAGTATAGATGGTATGCTTTTCTCACAAGCGATGTGAGAGACTTTCGCTGTGCTACCCAGGTGAAGTCCCCACAAATGTAGCAAAAACTGTTCGGTTTGTTCTTGCAAGTACGTGACATGTTGCCTTCTAAAAATTCACTTGAAAAATAAAATACAAAACAGGTCACTACACTTAGCACTCAAGAGAGGGTAGTGAATATAATTCTTGCAAAAGAAATGTATACTAAAGCAAAAAACCACAATATTGGATGCCAATGTGATATATATATTTCACAAAGTGGTGGATATTGTGAAAACTAGATGTGATAGAGACATTCTGATTCCTGCATTGGATTCAGCACAAAAAAATGCATTAGGTGCACCTATTTTATTTGGCGGAAGGATTTTGATGCAGAACAGTGTAATAGATAACATACCAAGGCTGTTTTTGAAATTAATTTAAAAACAAAATACAATATAAAATCACTAATTAATCACAAAATAAAAAAAACCTTGGACTATATACGATTAAAACTTCAAAACAAGAAGCTGGTTTTTCTTTCAATAATAATGAAAAGTTTAAGACACATTGATAATCATTGCATCTAAAAACAGAAGCCATTAAACATTCATTTTAAATTCATATCAGGTTCCTCATTTTATTTTCATACAAAACTTACAATTATAATATAAACTGAAACAAATAAACAAGTTTTTATGGTCATTAATTGTATAAAAAATAAGTGGTCGAGTAACCTTGCTTTGTTATTTTTCTTTATAGAATTTATTTAAAAAGCAGGAAATAAATTAGTTAAAAACAGGAGATACAAAAAGTGTTTTTTACTATCCTTTTTTCCCTTTCATCAAAAGAATACATAATTAAGTATTTTGTGAAACACTGCATGAAAACTGGTTGACATTGATTGCCATGCCGTAGAAATGACTCATTGTTTTTCTATGAGGCATGAAAAAATACAATATAAAAAATACAATATTATATTTCAGCTCATAGAATTAAATGACTTACCTTCAATACATAAAAACTACAGTACAGAAAGTGTGTAAACAAACAAGTTTTTATAATCATAAATTGTATAAAAATAAGTGGTCAAGTAACCTTGCTTTGTGTTATTTCTCTTTATAGAATTTAAGCAGGAAATAAATTATGAGTTAAAAACAACAGGCAATACAAAAAAGACTTGTTGTTGACTATTCTTTTTTCTCCCTATGAAAACTGGGTCACAGTTTTTCTCTCTGTTATGATGAAGCATAATAATATAATGTAGATATGTCTCTATAGCTTATAAACTGGTTATCCTTAAAATGAGTGATACAGAAATGACTATGTAAGTGTATGGGAGACTGGAATGTGATGCTCAAAATGAGGTCACCATAGTAGTCTATGGAGAAAAGTGATGCAGAAATGACTTTTCCTATACTACTCATGTGTCTCTCTGGCCAAGACACGGAATCGCGCGGTTGAAATGTGATGTGTGTAGCCACAAGTCTCCTTCGCTATTCAACACAACGGCACCACGTGGTTGACTTTGACGCGATCGACGGTCTCCACACGTGGCTTCAACATAAAAAGGATGGATGAAGACTTGTGAGGCACAATCACGAGACTTTAGACAAAGGACGGCTTCTGTAGAAAGGTCGGAGAAGGCAAATGGAGGCATACCCTGCACCTCCACCAAATGTGAGCTTTTGACGTCGACTCTATTTTTCTGACCAACTTGTAGATGATGTTTTCTGTAACTCGTCCCTTTTATGCATCGCTCGGTGCCCGCACGGAGAAGATTCGAGCTACAGAAAGAGGTGGATGGCGATGGATTGCGATCGTCCTCCTGCATGGGGGTGAAATCTGTGCAGAAGGATGGTGGCCATCCTGCTCTCTATCGACGCTGCTATACATCCCCTCCTGTTGATATTTACCATCAGTAGAAGATGTTGTAGCTGCATCAGGATCGGTATACACTCTTTACCTTATTGTGTCTCCGGCCTCTGAAGAGATGTTATTAGTTTCCAAACATAGAGATGACGCAGTTTCTTATTGTAACACTTTTATTCATCTTTGTATAGAAACACTAAGAACACAAAGACGAATTGTTTCATTACTTCATATATTATTTTTCTTCATACCCATGATGTGGTACGGAATAATCAACGTAATACAAATTTAGAGCAAAGACAAGGACCAGGAACAAAGAGGAACATGGTCCTTTTATACCTTGGACCTGTGTACATCTACGAGGTGTAACCAGGTCCAAGTGACCAAGGTCCTAAGTGTATCACTCCACCGTCAGAATATTAATTGGGAAAGGAGGGAGCGACAAACAGGAGTTGTTTACCCCCAGGCTATAGTTTTGGCTGGAGCAGGAGTTGCTGGGTGTTACAACTGTTTACAACTGGCAGAACTTGACAAGCTGATGGTGTAAAAATCTTGTTTTTCAAGACACAAAAAGAACGCAAAAAAACTTTAAGGGTATTTTAATTTAAATGACGTTTTTTCAAAATAAACTTGTTATGCTTGTTTGGAAATGACCCAACTTCAAGCAGATGATACATTTTTTTTTTGGCTCTAAAAAGTTTATTTCGAATGAAATATTCTTAAAAGTGAATGAGCTACCCTTCTAGGTTCTTAAACACTTTTCTAATTTCTCTTCATTTTGTTCTCGAATTACAGAATAATCGAAGTTCGAAAATCAGCTGTTCATAAAACCATCTTAAGTGGTAGACATTTTTAATTTTTTGTTTAAAAAAAGTTCATTTTAAAAGAAAATGGACTGAATGAATGGGCTGCCCTTCTAGTTTCTAAAACACTTTTTAGTTTCTTTTTAGCTTCTGAAAAAAAATTTGTAGAAATTAATATGATCAGAGTTTGAAAATCAGCTGTTCATAAATATCTTAAGTTATCAGTCCAAGCCAATAGGTGGCGCTGCAGGTGCACCGGTCAAAATTCCTGATGTTGTTTTTCAAGTGTATGGCAAGCCGTTTTACTTTTTATTCCCGAATTTCGGAGAATGATGAGACTTGTGTGTTGCTAATTCAATTCTGGATATCGAAAGTTGAATTCTGGATATCGACACACGTCCTGACATCTGGTGGTGGCTTTCTGAGCACCACTTTTTAAGAGAGTGTCTTCTTTTACAATAGAAATCCTATGAAGATGGAAATTACTCTCCCAGTGTTTTCAAAAGCGGTGGCCAGATAGCAGCACAATTTGTAATATCGAAACATAAATTCTGGATATCGAAAATTCAATTTTCGGTATCGAAATTGAATGAATTTGTGCGCCGTTTTATTTTTTATTTTTGAATTTTGGAGACTGATGAACAAACTGAATTCTGGATATCGAAAGTTGAATTCTGGATATCGACACATGTCCTGACATCTGGTGGTGGCTTTTCGAGCACCACTTTTTAAGAGAGTGTCTATTTTTACTATAGAAATCCTATGAAGATGGAAATTACTCTCGTAGAGTTTCCAAAATCGGCGGCCAGGTAGCAGCACAATTTGTGATATCGAAACATGAATTATGGATATCGAAACTTGAATTTTGGATATCGACACACAAGTCTCATCATTCTCCGAAATTCGGGAATAAAAAGTATAACGGCTTGCCATACAAGTGTTTCGGACAACGATCTATAAAGAATAGATTGGCAGTTAAGACGCCATTTTGAGGCGAATTGAACACTACGGCGGCCATGACAGTAAAAGGCAAAAAGCTCTTAATTGCCTATGGGCTGCTCATAGCAAACTCATATATTCTTATTTTTTTTTCAGAAATGGAACTGCACATTTAATGTATTTGTTCATTATTTATGTAACCTACTCGTAAAATTATACTGAATACAATACAATAAAATTTAATTATTTCACACAATTAAATACCAAAATACACATATTTAACATAATAAAATACATACATAAACGTGATTTATTCAATGGCCTTTGAAAATAATTAATTTGGTTAGCTGTTACTGTTACAGTCATTCGCTTTTTCACTGTTGGCAGGTAGTACCCTCGATTACCCTCACCTGCATTAAAATATCGCGACCTGACGAGAAATAACGAAATTCTGGCTTTTCTGCCCATCCTGCCTTTTAGTATGACCCCTGATGTATTTGACTGCTGATCACTGTTCTTTCTGCCTATAACTGTCATGGCGGTGCGTAGCTGCAGTAGCCTCCGTTTGGAGGCGCTGCTGTCTATGAAATTGCCAATCTATTCTTTATAGATCGTTGGTTTCGGGTGTTTTTGTTTGTTTGTGTTGATGACAAGTGACTTTTGAGCATTTTAAAAGTTTTTTTAATTGTAATTACTGTTCTTTTTTATAAATGGACAATGTATAAAACTGAGGATAACACTGTTAAGTATTATTTTTGTATAAATAGCGGCTGTAGCGTAATATTTGTATGAAATATTTGAGGTTGCTAGGTAACCACGTTTTGTTATTGAAAGGCAGATTGCAAAGAGGCAATTAGAAATCGGGACGAACATAAGTTGGCTCCTCCCTTTTTATGACGACCGGCGTCTTCCAATTGGTTTGTTGTGTGGTTCGACGTTGAAAAGGGCGGAGCATGTGACGTCAGACTACATAACCAACCAATTATAAGTTGCCGGTCGTCATAAAAAGTGCGGAGCCAAGTTATGTTCGTCCCGATTTCTAATTGCCTGTAGATTGCAACAATTTATATTTAATATTCATTGTTACGGCAGTGGCTGCAAGTTTAGGTAGCGGAATAGACAGGCAGTTCTGCCCAGCATTAAAAAGTACGTTTGCCCCGCCCTTTTATGACATCAGACCAAGTAACAAACTAATTAGAAATTGATGGCGCTCATAAAAAGGGCGGGGAAACGAAATTTAGTGCTGTGCTGAATAGGTATTTGTTTTGTTTTTGGCCCCCCACCAGACGGCGCCACTGCAATGGTTAAGGCTATGCTCTTGCACTATAGATTTTTTTTATTATAAAATTTGAACGCAAAAATGTCAAGTGAACTTTTTTTTAAAAAACATTATGAAAAAACTGAAATTGTTTTTAAAACTAAATTTGTAGATGATTATGATTAAGTAGGGTTTCCATTACTGGTCACCTTATAGCATTACCGGTTTTTCCGGTAATGCAGCAATACCGAAACCGGTAAATTTCGGTAATACAACTAAAAATTTAATAAATTTAATATACGTTATAATAAATGCACGGAAAGCATTTTAACTGTACGAACATTTACATTAGAACCTTACTGCGTCTGTCGTAAACGGCTACAATTTACAAGTGGGTCAGACTAAAACACGGAAACTGACGGAAACGCGCGGAAAAATAAATATTAGGCTACTATAGGCGAAGCACGGGAAAGCGCGGAAAACACAAACATTTTCCCCGTGTGTTTATAAGACTAGTGTTTTCAGTGTGTTTGTGTTTTCTGTGCTTTCCCCGTGCCTTGTATCGCCTATACATAGTAGCCTAATATTTATTTTTCCGCGCGTTTCCGTGTTTTAGTCTAACCTCTTACAAATGCATACGAATACTATTTTTTTTTACTTCAGTCTTTGAAAAAAACTCTTTAGTTTATACGCATAATTATGTGAAATTTTAATTTTAAACTCAGTGGTTCTTAAATATTGGTCAATTCTTTTATCCAAATTAATATAATTTTTTTACCGTAATAACAAAATAGAAAGGTAATACCGGTTTACCAGTAACGATAAAACCGGTAATTACTGGTTTTATCGTTACTGGTAAACCGGTATTACCTTTCTATTTTGTTACATCAGTACCGGTAAATTGACTTTTCAATACCGTTAAGGTTTTTTTGACAATATCTTAAAAATTAACATTTTATCGTTCAGTTTGAAGAGGAACCTGTATTTTCGTTTTTCCGTTGACATTTCATGAAGAACTATTTGCTTTTTTCAAACTGTCCAAAAAATGTTTATTTTGAAAGATATCATCATGAAATTACTTTTAACATTATCTACAACTAGTCTAGTTTCTAAAACACTTGTTTGTTTGTTTGTTTTCTTCTGTATGTTTATACTGAAAAAAACGTTTGCTTGAAAAATAAAAATGTTCTCAAAACCGCGGGTGGAGGAAAGAAACGTCCCGTAGAACATAATAGCCAATTCAGTGGCGCCGACTGGGATCTGAAACGAAATCGCTATTCAGCCACTTTAAAACAATTGCAAAGTGCATTTGTTTTTGTTTTCTACTTCAAAATAGAAAGTTACCGAAGATGTTGACGAAATCGGATCCATTTCATCAACATCCAAGAAAAAAGTATCTGAATCCGATGCATTGTCCGTCACTTCACGTGTTAAGAAGTGTAAGAAATTCGTCGCATAATGTCTTTCCGTCTCGTTTTCGCTCTTACTATTAGCAAATTATGAACGAAAACAAAAATAAGTTAATTTAAGATCGTTCATTTGCAGATCCCGAAATTCCTCAGATTGAACGTCGTAACTGGCTGATCCACTTGCATTACATAAGAAACGAATACGAGAGATGCAAACAGCTGATTACGGCTCAGTTAGATGAGACTCAGGGCACTTGTGAATATGCTCTCTTTACTCAGGGTTAGTCTTTCGCTTTAGCTCAAAGCCACTTTCAAATCTAATTCCTCATGTGATAGCAAGTAGTTTTTTTTTCTTTTTGAGGATTAAACTGCATATTTGCTTTTTGTGGCAGCGTGGCTGCTTCTTGATTTTGCTTTACAATTTCAAAGCAATGAAGTCATTGCTATATATTTTTGTGTCAAAATTTAACCTCCAGCCTCTAAAGCTCAAAAAGTGATGTGACTACCTGCTATGTCATAACCAGCTGAAACTGCCTTTTTACTTTTTCTTGGAATCTGATTGGTTTGTTTGTTAACGCAATGATCTGCATCCAATATCAAAGGAAATGAAAAGTTATACAAAGCAACCAACAACATTTTGCTGTTTAAAAGCACTGACCATCCCTGGTCCGTTGGAGTACGGCAGAGTGAGTCGGCAAGCCGTGCCCTGAAACGGCCACTCGTGGTTTTTTTCTGGGTTTACGCGGCCCAAAACTGACTGTTAGGGTGTCCCAAAAAACCAAAGTTTGAAAATTAGAATACATTCGTTCTAAAACATTTCTCCCTTGTAAAATAATACCTGTAAAATTTCAGCTCATTTGAGCTATACTGTGACGACCCAGTTTTGCTCCTTCGCACTTGTCCAACGCACCCTTAAACATTGTAAAGAAAATGTAAAGAAGGTCTAATACTTTACCCTAGTTAGACCTATCTTAGAATATTATTCCCCAATTTGGAACCCATTTAGATATAATCTAAAACAAGAAATAGAAATGGTGCAGCGTAGGGCTGCAAGATTTGTAAAGGGGCGGTATGCGTATACTGACAGCGTATCGTCTATGCTCCAAGAGCTAGAATGGGAATCATTAACAGGCCGAAGAAATGAGCAAAGCCTCGCTCTTCTGGGACGTTTGCTGGCTTGTGATAACATTACCCTGCTTAATGGTTTACTAACTAGAAATCCTCGTAAAGGTAGATTTGGGCATTCAAAAACTTTCAAATAATTAATGGCTAGGACTGATGCATATTTTTGGTCTTTTCTTCCTAATGTTATTAGACTATGGAATTCTCTTCCTGTGAATAGTTCTTTGTTAGGACGATTTCAATTTCATGATGATGTCTTATTTTTAAATAATGACAATCAGTCGTTTTTGGGAGCAATCCCTCCCTGCCACATGACTTTCAAGCTGATTGCAGGTTTATTTAATTTAATTGAATTGAATTAGGAGGAGCAGAACTGAAATCCTGATCTCATCTGCTAGGATACTGTAGTAGGCAGCCTGGCAGACGACATGAACTCCAGGTAGGGTTACTGTCAACACCCAGGTGGAGCAACCGGGGGGGTACTTAATGGCAAGGCAGCCATTAAGTAGCGGCAGTGTGTGTAGACCCTGATGCTAGGATGGATGTATTGTGTTTGCTGGTGGCCAAGATGGCCACCTCTTTCATCATTCCTTTGTGCCCCTTGTTTGTTTGTTTTGGGTTTATCTCTGCTGGCTGGATTAGCCAGCAGAGATACTAGTGCATCTCATTAAGTCTGTTTGAATAAAGTATTCTTTTATTTATCGTACACACTGTGTCTGTGTCACTTATTTCTGGGGAAGTATCCGTGGGGAGGGTGGGTGTTTGCCGGTGGGAGCATACGGCACTTCACCATCCTGTATACGTCGTTTCGGCCGGTGCTTAGCTCGTGACTCCATGGTGTGATCTATTGGGGATACGCCGTGGGTTCCTCGTTTTGTGCGGCGGACTTTCGTCCGGTGCTTTTTAGCGAGGAGGACTTCCGACGGTCGGCGACACCCAGGGACACGGGCAGAAGAGGGTAGTCAGCGTTCCGATCCCAGCCCCAAGGGAGTCAGGATCTGTTAAGATAGGGCAGTTTTGCCGAGGTATTGTGGTGGACCCAAGTCGGGTCGTTACAATATTTGGAGGTCCCCCAATGGCTCACAAATTCTATATGGCTATTGCCATAGTTTTTATATTAAACATGACAAATTTCAAATTAAAACAGAAATATTCACAAAAAATTTACAACATATTACTGTGAGATTTATGGCGTCATTTAATCAAAGCGAGCAACTCTTTATGCTCTGTGGCCGCATGGAGAAGATTCGAGCTACAGAGGTAGTCAGATGGTGATGGATTGTGAATCAGCCTTCTGTGTAGGGGTCTAATCTAGCTGAAGGGTGGTGACTATCCACTTCTGGCAGCCATTGATGATCATCTTTCTTTGTTGGTTGGAAGATGGGTTGTGTAACGACCCGGCTGGTCGCCACAACACCCTGGTAAAACTTCTCCATCTTACCAGCCTCTGGACTTTCTTGGGACGTGATCCTAGCGCTGGCTAGCTCTCTTGTCCGCCCGTGTCCACGGGTAGCGCCGGTCAGGAATTCTTCCCACAAGTCGACGGTGAATTCCCGCCGACCGAGACGGAGAATCCACAGTAAATCCCTGATGGATCTTAGGCCCTCCTCACACATGGATACTGAAGTTGTGTCTCGAGTAGCCTGGAGACTGAGAGACTGGACGACTCGAGTATCTCGTCATCCTCATACAGCGCTACTAAAAATGTTGCTAAATCCACAAGACTACAGTAATATGACGCCGTTTCCAATTCATCTCCTACCGGAATGCTGTTCCCTTCTGTACTTTCAGTGAACCCGCAAAAATCAATCGAGGTAGATGTGCAGTGATTATAGCAGTGATGAAGATGATATTATCGTGTACTACTATCAGTACTACAGACGGAGAAAAATGAGAAAATGGTGGACCCATCCGTACATTGAAAAAAATATTCATTGCAGGATGCTTATTGCGGCAAAAGAATTGCAGGAATCAGATTCCAAGTTTATCAGTTTCTGCAGAATGAAGAAGGAGACTTATCAAGAATTAACGAGGATGATTACTCCTGCCGTGCATTACAGGGACACAATAATGAGATGTGTGAGCCCAGATGAAAGACTTCTAATAACATTGAGGTAAGCCCATTCACATAACTACAAGTTCATACATAAATTTAATATTTGAGTTGATATACCGGTGTGATTTTTATTATTGCGTTAGTTGCCTATATTTCACGTTATTTAGTTAATTTTATCATTACAATACACGTGCAGCGGGTTAAAAAGATAAATGCGGTGCACGTACCTACTTGATAGATTATTGTAATTTTATTAAAGTGATTAAATAGACGAATGTACACAAAAGAACAAGTGTGGCCAAAGAGCAAACATAATATAAATGCGTCATTCGCTGACTCACTCTAAAAAAACAATCAAGAATACAGCCCAAACACGGGGAAAAACTACTACAAAAAATATGAATATAAGCATTATAAACATGAAAGATAAAAGTATGTAAATATAAATATAATAACACACCATGTAGTCACACAGTGTTATCATTTTGCTCAGCCACTAGCCCAACGACATTAATATCCTCACGAACAGCTTCGAAATAATGGTCTGCAGCAGTTTCTGTTTGCAGTTGTAGGGTTGTAGGATGTGATGGTGTAGATTCGGAAGAATCATAATTTTTGGTGTGATGAGTGCGTGGAAAAAGCAAGCGAGCCAGTTGACATTTGTTGGTGTGACTGTACATGTGGGGTAGCCATCATATTGAAATTGATTCATAATATTGTCGATGAGATGTAAAACCTTTTGCCTGAATGACATTTGTTCATGCATCATTGGTTCAATTTCAGGTAGTAGGCTAAGAAGGAACGTTTTTTTTCCTTCAATATCACTATTTTGCTTTGGAAGGTGTGATGTCTTAGCCCGCATAAATTCAACAAAGTTCTTGTCGACATCCGTCATCGTTTTTTTACGCTTCGGCGGTGGTGGTGGTGGTTCTCCTTGTGAGGAAGTTGCAGGCTGAGGGGCACGAGGGTGGGGAGGTGGAGCTCCGACTGGCTCTTGTTGAATGATTTCATCTTCATCCTCGAACTGATTTTGTGTACTTTGTGTTGCTTCCTCTGAAGAATGTTCTGAATAAAGTCCATGAGACTCATGAGGTACTTCAGGTAAACTTCCAGAAGGCGTACCTTTCGTTTTGATGTATGGAAGCGTAAATTTCATAGCTTCGTACAGATAGTACGGTTTTCTATGTTTGCCTGCTGAACCACTGGGAAGGGGTTTCAAATGTCGGACGAAAACAGAACGGAGATTCTTCCACTTTTCTTTGCACTCACTCACTGCGAAAAAGAAAGAAAACCTTATTACATATGCATAATTATTATGTTACAAAATGAATGCAAACAATGACATTGAACTTTATTTATATTTCATTGAATTAGTTGTAAATTTATCTTGCAGATATCTGGCAACCGGATGTACATTTATATCGCTTTCAATGTACTTTGCAAGAGGAGAAAGTACAATTATATACATCGTAAGAGAAACTACCAAATTAATTTGGGAACTGTTAAACGATTCCTACATGCCACTTCCAGGGGAAGCAAAATGGAAAATGATAGCTCAACGTTTCTATTCTTTGTGGAATTTACCAAACTGTATCGGTGCACTGGATGGGAAGCATATCCAAATTGAAGAACTCCCTGGGACTGGCTCAACTAACTTCAATTATAAATCGTATCACTCCGTAGTACTATTTGCGTGTAGTGATGCAGATGGTTTCTTCATTTGTTTTGAAACTGGTTATGCAGGTAGAAATAGTGATGGAGGAATATTTCGCATATTAGCTATCAAACACTGGATTACAAGTGGAGGATTTAACGTACCTTCGCCTTCACAATTACCAGATGACGAAAACGAATATGCTTTCCCTTACTGCTTTGTTGGAGACGAAGCCTTCCCATTGTCAAGCTATTTGCTGCGACCCTACCCTCAAAGAACGCTTGATAATAAAAAAAAGAATTTTCAATTATAGATTGAGCAGAGGAAAAAAATCTGTGGAATGCGCTTTTGCAATGATGACAGAAAAGTTTCAAGTGCTAAGCACTGCTATTCGCTGCCGAACAACAGAAAGGGTGGTTGATATTATAGAATGTGTCTGCATTCTTCAAAATTTTGTTCACAAAAATGAAGGTGTTCCATATACTGCTGCTGAACCGGTTGTAAGCACCCAAACCTCCAACATCACCAAAATCTAACATTAAATGAACGGCCTACTGCAAATGAAGTGAAAAATTACTTAGCTAACCACTTTTTAACACCTCCTGCTTCTCTTCCATGGCAGTGGAAATATTGTTGCTAGCACTTGTGTTGGTACTATTCTTTTCTCCATTTTGGCAATTTGATACAACACCCATTTTAATATAAAATTACTATCTAATGTATTAACAGTATTAGTATGTTATTATTTAATAAAAATTGAGCATTTACCTGTGAGTTGAACATGTTTGGCCACTTCATTCCACGCTTTTTCCGATTCATCCTTCTTGAAGTACCCCTTCAACATGAAATTATAGAGCACTGGTTGTTTTTCCACTTCTTGTACAAACCTTACATTGAAAACCTGTTCTGCCATATTTTGCGACTTGACAAGATAAAAAGAAGCAGTGAAATAAACCAAACCAATGATGATGAACGATATTCAGCCGACCGGGGTATCTAGAAGACTAGCGGGTTGAGTCGCCAGTTTTCTTGTTGTCATGGTCTTCTAGTCTCCCCTACTCCAGTATCCCCATTTGAGTGGCACCATTGAAATGCTCATGTTGTGTCGCTCAGTCACCTAGTATCCTAGTATCCAAGCAACTTCAGTATCCACGTGTGAGGAGGGCCTTACCGTTGATGCCGATGCGAAGTACCGGCCGATAACGACGGAAACAGAACGGTGGTGTGCTGGCATAATCCCACCGGCGAAACCCCCACCCTCCCCGCGGTAACTTCCCAGGAAATAATCACACGGACACAGTGTATAAAGTGTAAATAAAAGATAATTTATTCAGAGATAAACACGATTAAATGTACTATCTGCTGGACAATTCAGTCCAGTAGAGCAAACCAAAGAACACAAAGAGATGATTCTCTACTCCAGATAACAAAGAGATGATCGATGATGGCGGCCATTTTGGACGCCATAGCCATGTCAAACTATACATGCACTCAATGCGTAAGGGTCTAACACACTACCCAGTATATAATGGCGCCACCCATTATATACCCCCAGGTAACTCCACCTGGGGAGGACAGTGACCCTTGCGGGCCTTTCTGTCGTCACCAGGATTTAGTCTGCTCCTACTAAAAGGAGCACAACTGGGTCGTCACAGTTTCTCTGTAGGGATCTCTATGTCTTCTTGCCCTATGGTGTCTCCGGCTTGTCTAGAGAAGTATTGGTTTCAAAACAGTGTGGCAACCTGGTCTGCTCCAATTGTAATTTGATGGAGCAGACGAATTTCCCTATGGTGGTCTGCCTGACAGCTACAGTAGGCTGTTGGGACGGACGCCATTTTGGTGCCAGCAGACCTCTCACCATGAAGTCTATGGGTGAGAGGTCAGTAGTGACCTCTGTCCCCTCCAGGTGGAGATCCCTGGAGGTTTCCTGTGGCCTAGTCAACCGCAGGATCTGGGCAGTGGGTTGTAGGCTGTGAGCTGGACTAGACCTGTGGGTGGAGGTCAGGTAGACCTCCACTGGCCAGTGCCTTTTCATCTCTTTTGTGCCTTTGGCCTGTTGGCTTCTGTGCCTTTGTTTATATATTTATGGGGGCTTGGCTGGTAGAAGTTTACCAGCCAAGTTGTGTAAATATCACTGCCTCTGTCATCTTTTTCATCTAATCATCACTTTTTATACTTGGTGTCTGTGTCACTTTCTTGGGGAGTTACCGCGAGGGGGTGGGTTTCTGGTTGGGGAAACTCCACCGTCTTTCTCCGACTTGTTTCGGCCGGTGCTCGTGTCGGCTCGCGGTAGAACCGGTGTTCTACCGCGATATTCTCGGCGTGGCGACGTGGTTTTTCGTCGTGTCCGTCGTGGGTGGCTCCAGTCCCCGTGAGGAGCCGGTTGACGGTAAGTTTTTGCGTCGATTTTGCAATCAATTTACCGGGGTATTGTAACGGTCCGGCGGGACATTACAATTATTGGAGGCGCCGGGTACCTGTACCCCGCCTCTCGCACGGTGATTTACCGTGTATTCGACCGTTTAGTCGGTCGAATTACCGTGCGGTGCAAGTACGCCACTGGGTGCGGACTTTGGTCCGTGGGACAGCGGCGGAAACCACCGGTTCACCGTTGGTTTACCGTTGCTCACCGTGGGGAATGGACTTTGGTCCGTTGTACCGTGGTGAACGGTAAATCTACCGTCGGTAACCGTATTTTTACCGTTGTTTGACCGTGGGGAACGGACTCCGGTCCGTTGCACCATGGTTAACGGTAAATTTACCGTCGAATTACCGTGGGGCACGGACTTTTCGGTGGTGTACGGTGTTTTACCGCAAATACACCGTGGTGTACGGACTTTTGTCCGTTGATCCGCGGTAGAAAGTGGTAAAAGGTCTTTTACAGAGAAGTACACCATGGGAAACGGACTTTCGTCCGTTATACCGCGGTAGAAACCGGTAAAGGTAAACTCTGACCGTTCCTTACCGTGGGACACGGACTTTTGTCCGTGATACCGCGGTTTCGCACGGTTCCATCCGTTCGTTACGGTATTTTATGGACTTTTGTCCGTGAGATTACCGTTTTCGACGGTGGAAACCCGAGATCTGGAGGCTTGGTCCAGGTTTTACCGTTCGTTTACGGTGAAAAATGGAGACAGCCCCAAAAGTACCGACGGGAGGTCGGGAACTTGGTGCAGATGCGGGTTTGGAGTTACGTGGCCGCGTAGTTGACCGTCCCCTTGGGGGCGGAAGGCGGGAGTCCTCTGGAAACGGAGGGACCCAGCGGTAGCGTAGACGGGGATCTCCCGGAGGAATGGGTCACGGTGCGGCCGAGCAGCCTTCGCTTTGAAGGGCGACTGTCCCGGTCCACGGTTGAGCCGAGGGTGGCACCTCGGTTTTCACTGTCGCCCGTGCGTGAAGGCGCACGGGAGAGGAACCACCGGTACTTCCCCGGTTGGTACCTCCGCGGGTAGCACCCAGGCTATCTCCTCGGGGACTTGGCCGGGGAGCTCCTGCTGTGCCCGGACAGCAGCCGAGGGTTCAGATGATGATACCCTCGGAAGCTGAGTCCGTGTCTGACGTTTCGGGGAACCGGAGCAGGCAGCCTCGCAGGGTTAGCGCCGCTGCTTGGACGCCCGCTCCAGCGGTTCCAGCGGAGGTTTAGGCGTTCGGGTTCTTTAACCCGGTCCACTCTTGCTCGTTATGACGGCAGGAAGGACTTGACGCCTTTTCTCCGCAAGTTCGAAGCGAAAGCCCGAGCTCAGCGCTGGACGGACGAGTCCCGATGCAGTTTCTTTACGTTTCTGCTGGACGGTCCGGCGGAAGAGTATTACGCCACGTTGGTGGAAACTCTTCCAGACCTGACCTGGTTGGAGCTGAAGGATGCTATGCGTAGCCGCTTCAGCACCAGTAACCAGGCTCGCCTCTGTTTCGGTGAATTTGAGTCCATGAAACGGGGCTACCGAGTCTGTGCAGGCATTCTACTGGCGGTTCTTGGAACTGTCCGACCGAGTGTCTCCGGGCGAAGACGAGAGCTGTCGGCTCATTCGCTTCAAACGGAAACTCCAGACGGCCATCACTGATCAGTTGATCGGTTGTAAGGCCGGTACGGTGGAGGCATATGCCAGAAAGGCATGGCTGGTCGAAGCCGATTTGCTTCTAGTAGGTAAATTACCTACCTGTACAAGAGGGGTTCCTCAGGACCGGGCTAACGCTCCGTCCTCCGGAACCACCCCTAGCTCTGGGAGCTCTGCCAAGGCTTCATCTTCAAGCCAAACGGGTGCGAAGGCTGCTGCACCGTCCAAGTCGGACAAAGCAGGAGCCAAGACCGGAGGCAAGAAGAAAAGGACGGCAGGCTCTGGTGGAGGTCAGCCGGCGGCAACGCCTCGAAGTATCGACCGTACAGGAGATTCACTCCGGCGACTAGGTCCTTGTTTCGGGTGTAACCAGATGGGTCACCTGAGGAAGGATTGTCCGAAGGCTGCGGCCAAAGGACAAGTTGCCAGAGTGGTACCTGACGAGAGTCAGAGCCTCCAGCCAACCGCTGGCGTTGCGCCAGTTTTGCTGAAGGGTCGTAAGTACCTGGCCACCGGTCATGATGGCCAGTTCTACTATCGACTCGTGGAGGACGAGGAGAAATCCTCGTTAAACCGCCGCTGGTCACCACCGAACTGAGTGGTGTGCGACCGGTAAAGCTTCAAAGCTCAGGTGCCTGTCACGGTCTGAGCTCTGAACAAGGGACGTACCTCCGGGCGGTCTCCAAATATGTGGATGTCCTGCAGAAGGCAGGGGTGCCTCTGGCGAGGTCTGCGGACCCGGAAATTACCCAGTGGGTATTTCCATCGCCATGCTCCACATTGGAGGCCGTGTGCAGCCAGCTGGATCGCTGGTTTGCCCCCTCACCCTATATGCCTAGTGGTGAGGTGCTGGATCGTGCGCTCATCGAGCAGGCGGGAGGAATTGGTGCGCCCATACCTCCTGTTGTGCCTAGGGAGTCTCTGGTTTCTGAGACTGTACCCCAGTCTTCTGCACGTCTGGAATTACCGTCCGGTGTGGACGGTAAGGTGGACGGGAGGCAGAAGATCGATGGTGGGAGCCCGCGGGTTCCCATCCCTGAACTTCAGAGCCGGGCCTACGACGTAGGTTCAACAAGGGTGTGGGTGTCGATAGGCGATCGTCTGATGGAGATGATCGTGGACACCGGGGCCGACGTGTCGGTCCTAAGCATTACGTCGGCACGAGTGATGGAGTTGCCTATGGAGGAACTCGCGGTTCCTTCATTCCTTCTTGGAATGGGTGGGCACTCCATCGAGGTAGTAGGGGTCACAAATGTGGAATTGACCATCCACAAGAAAACCATCAAGTAGCCTCTCCTTTTGGTGAAAGGAGAGGGCGAAGCGTTATTGGGTGTTGATCACGCCTCGCGCTTCGGCTTGATGGTGGATATCATGCACCGGAAGGTTTACTTCCGGGAGGATGTCTGGACGGCACATCCAGATGCCCTCCAAGCTGCATTCGCCGATCGAGCGCTTGCAGAACCTAGGGAAGTGGAAGCAATTCCATCGCCGATACCAGGGGCTTTGCCTCAGGGACGGCAACTCCCAGTGGATCCGCCTGCACTGGAGCAGGTTGACGGGTGGGTGAACATTGTTTCGCCAGAGCTGCCCGAGACCAGAACCTCTATCGGGCGCGGAGAAGTTTGTTCTCTGCGACTGAGGGAGAATGTCTGGCTACCAGCCCACGTACGACGTGTCGTATCCGTGACGTTGGTAGAGCATGCCGGCCCTGGCCAGCTGCTTCTCGTGGAGCCGCACCGGAAAAAATTAGGTGGACGTTGTGTGTTGGCTGTGGCAGGTATTGCTGCAGCTAACCGGCATGGCACGTACGATATCTGAATTTGAATTTGAATTTGAATTTGAAAAATTACTCTGCAAGCAGCCATAAAGGCCTATGGCAGAGGGACAAGAGTCCAAGTAATTAAAATATTTCTTACAAAAAATTTGCATAAATACCTTACTGATATTTATGCAAATTTTCTGTAAGAAATATTTTAATTACATCATCTTAAATTCTAAAAAAAAGTATATAAACAGACACAATCATTCTCTCTGTCTCTGTATCTTTTTACTGTTTCACCTGGTTGGTTGCTGGGTCTTCTGTTACTCTCAATGCATGGTATTATACAAACTTTCTTCACTTTTTTACCTTTTAAAATTTTTTAATTTTAATCAATTGTTTTTACATATAGAACAACCATATCAAACAATGAACATGAATTCATTTCTTATACTTGCACTACTCAACTTAAAAAACCAAAGCGTCACTAATTTCTCATAATAATGTGGTTATCAACAACCATTTTATGTTTTAAATGATCACTTCTTATCGTCATTAATGTAAGTGTTGCCTTATGTAAAAGAATTTTTTTATATATTATTTTTTTATATAATATCTTTTTATAATTCGTAAATTGTTAGTTTTTTTTTACCTAGATCATTCTGATGGTGATGCCATTTAGCATCGAAACATCAATTCCTGCATTATAATTAAAGTGCACGTTTGTTTGCACAAACCTGGACCAAGATTAAAAAAATTATTTCTTCAATATTATTACTACACTGGTCAACTAATTATTGATGATTTATTTAATTTAATGAAAAAAAATAAAAAATTCTGATTTCAATTCCAATATTTTTTTTTATTTTTTTGTGATACCGATTCTAATTCTAATCTTTTATTTTCAATTTTTCGAATACCAATTCCGATGCTAATACCAAAAAAATACGGATTAAATTTCGATTTTAATTTCAATTCTGATTCTAATCTCCATCCCTGATTCTAATCTTCATCTCTGGTAGACAGGAAATTTTTCTATGCCCCACCCACCCAAAAGGGCACGCACACTCTGAACCGCGCAGTGCCTGCACGGAGAAGATTCGAGCTGCAGAGAGAGTTGGATGGAGATGGGTTGTGGTCACCCTTCTGCATGGGGTGAAATCTATGCAGCAGAGTGGCGGCCATCCCTCTCCGGTCGATGCTGATATACATCTTTTCCTTTCGGTACACCGACAAGAGAAGATGTTGTAGCTGCTAAGGAATCGTATACCTCCTGCCTTGTGGAGTCTCCGGCACCTGAAGAGAAGTTGGTTACATTAACATAAAGACCACGCTGTTTCTTATTATAACTCTTTATTCATCACTTGTAAGAAACACAGAATTCAAGGATGAATATATTAATACTAACGGTGCGTCCTCAAGCACATGATTCGGAATTAGATCACGTAATACAGGCAAAGGACAAGAACTAACTACAAAGAGGAACACAGCCCTTTTATACCTTGGACCTGTGTACACCTGCGAGGTCTAACCAGGTCCAAGTGACTATGGTCCTATGTGTATCAATCCGCCGCTTGGGTATGAGTCAGAAGGAGGGAGAGGGATGAGCAAGAGTTATTTATCCCCCGGGCTATGGTTTTGGCGGGATCACGATTTACAGGGTGTTACACTACCTTCTATTTTTGATCCATCGGTGAAACACTATTTGAAAGGTTTCTACTTTAGTATCGTCCCAAGTGTCCCATTGGAAATTTGCTGCTTAACCTGGGTGGTGACGAACTCTATACTCTGGTGGAGCTTCGATATCGTATTTATAGTTTAAGCTGGGTAGCCAAACTACTGATTCTCGGCCAAGGCCCACAGAGGAGGGCATCTAGACATAACCTGCAGAGATTTATTCGAAGTCGTACTGTAGACCTTGGTTATTGCCCTGAGAAAGGGACTTTGAACTGCATCGAGTCTTACTTCTGATCGAGTCTGTTCCCCTAATACCCCATACTTCTGACCCCTACAGGATCATTCTTTCAATTGCAGCTTTGTATGGGGGAAACCCCCATTGCCTTCCACAGATGTAGAAAAGTTTGGTGGCTATTGCTAACCCTTTCCTCTGGATTTAGTTCACATGGTCCAACCATTGGATTGGAGTCCCAGTGGAGTCCTAAGTACCTGATGTTATTACTTAGAATAATAGTCTGCCCATCCATGCAACAGAGGGACCCCTTGATATATTTGAGGCAGGGTAGAAAATGGCATAAGTTTTCCCCACCAAAACGAAGCTTACAGCTTTTTGCCCAATTTAAGCATGCCTCCAATATGGGGGAGCTTTCTTTGGCCGATTTTTCGCTTATGAAGAGAACCGTGTCATCTGCAAATGCCTGCAAGTTATCATCATCCCCCAGGAGTCTTTTAATAGTTACAAACCATCCTTCCATAAGAACTAACCAAGAGAATTTTCTCTAAGCAAGACCCTTGCAGGCATACCATGTTAGTATTCCTACGTACAGAGCCAGCAATAATGCGTCGATTGAGGAAGAACGATTGGGTAACAGTATACAAGTTAGCTGGACACTTTAGCTCTTTAAGGCGACTGACGATTGCAGGTGGCCAAGCACAATTAAACACATAGTATTGGATCCTTTCTATGTTCTGTTAATATTTCTGTGTATTAGAATACATGTGACGTATTTTCATTTTAAACCGCATTATTACAAATGAATGACGCATGCGCATCACATGTAACTATGTCATGTACGTGAGTACATGTGTGTTTATCTATATACACATGCGTACCCGTGTGTACATGAGCGTACACGTGCACAATTGTGTACATGTGTGTACACAAGTGTGTACGTGTGCGTACACGTGTGCACGAGTGTGTACATGTGCGTACACGTGTGCACGAGTGTGTACGTGTGCGTACACGTGTGCACGAGTGTGAACGTGTGCGTACACGTGTGCACGAGTGTGAACGTGTGCGTACACGTGTGCACGAGTGTGAATGTGTGCGTACACGTGTGCACGAGTGTGAACGTGTGCGTACACGTGTGCACGAGTGTGTACGTGTGCGTACACGTGTGCACGAGTGTGTACGTGTGCGTACACGTGTGCACGAGTGTGTACGTGTGCGTACACGTGTGCACGAGTGTGTACGTGTGCGTACACGTGTGCACGAGTGTGTACGTGTGCGTGCACGTGTGCACGAGTGTGTACGTGTGCGTGCACGAGTGTGTACGTGTGCGTGCACGTGTGCACGAGTGTGTACGTGTGCGTGCACGTGTGCACGAGTGTGTACGTGTACGTGCACGTGTGCACGAGTGTGTACGTGTGCGTGCACGTGTGCACGAGTGTGTACGAGTGCGTGCACGAGTGCACGAGCGTGTCTACGTGTGCGTGCACGCGTGCACGTGCACGTGTGCACGAGTGTGTGCGTGTGCGTGCACGAGTGTGTGCGTGTGCGTGCACGAGTGCGCACGAGTGTGTACGTGTGCGTGCACGAGTGCGCACGAGTGTGTACGTGTGCGTGCACGAGTGCGCACGAGTGTGTACGTGTGCGTGCACGAGTGCGCACGAGTGTGTACGTGTGCGTGCACGAGTGTGCACGAGTGTGTACGTGTGCGTGCACGAGTGTGTACGTGTGCGTGCACGAGTGTGCACGTGTGCGTGCACGAGTGTGCACGAGTGTGCACGTGTGCGTGCACGTGCACGAGTGTGTACGTGTGCGTGCACGAGTGTGTACGTGTGCGTGCACGTGTGCACGAGTGTGTACATGTGCGTGCACGTGTGCACGAGTGTGTACGTGTGCGTGCACGTGTGCACGAGTGTGTACGTGTGCACGAGTGTGTACGTGTGCGTGCACGTGTGCACGAGTGTGTACGTGTGCGTGCACGTGTGCGTGCACGTGTGCGTGCACGTGTGCACGAGTGTGTACGTGTGCGTGCACGTGTGCACGAGTGTGTACGTGTGCATGCACGTGTGCACGAGTGTGTACGTGTGCGTGCACGAGTGTGTACGTGTGCGTGCACGAGTGTGTACGTGTGCGTGCACGTGTGCACGAGTGTGTACGTGTGCGTGCACGTGTGCACGAGTGTGTACGTGTGCGTGCACGTGTGCACGAGTGTGTACGTGTGCGTGCACGTGTGCACGAGTGTGTACGTGTGCGTGCACGTGTGTACGTGTGCGTGCACGTGTGCACGAGTGTGTACGTGTGCGTGCACGTGTGCACGAGTGTGTACGTGTGCGTGCACGTGTGCACGAGTGTGTACGTGTGCGTGCACGTGTGCACGAGTGTGTACGTGTGCGTGCACGTGTGCACGAGTGTGTACGTGTGCGTGCACGTG
This sequence comes from Brachycybe producta, assembly GCA_036925085.1. Lineage (NCBI taxonomy): Eukaryota > Metazoa > Arthropoda > Diplopoda > Playtdesmida > Andrognathidae > Brachycybe > Brachycybe producta. The sequence continues at coordinate 13,805,369 of JAUPFP010000001.1, read as the reverse complement.
TGCACGAGTGTGTACGTGTGCGTGCACGTGTGCACGAGTGTGTACGTGTGCGTGCACGTGTGCACGAGTGTGTACGTGTGCGTGCACGTGTGCACGAGTGTGTACGTGTGCGTGCACGTGTGCACGAGTGTGTACGTGTGCGTGCACGTGTGCACGAGTGTGTACGTGTGCGTGCACGTGTGCACGAGTGTGTACGTGTGCGTGCACGTGTGCACGAGTGTGTACGTGTGCGTGCACGTGTGCACGAGTGTGTACGTGTGCGTGCACGTGTGCACGAGTGTGTACGTGTGCGTGCACGTGTGCACGAGTGTGTACGTGTGCGTGCACGTGTGTACGCGTGCGTGCACAAGTGCGCACGAGTGTGTACGCGTGCGTGCACAAGTGCGCACGAGTGTGTACGCGTGCGTGCACAAGTGCGCACAATTGAGTACGCGTGCGTGCACAAGTGCGCACACGTGTGTGTACACGTGCGCGCACGTGTGTGTACACGTGCATACACGTGCGCACGTGTAACAATGAAAAAAAGTTGGTTATTTGATATATTAAAGCAATTGGAGGTCTATAGGGTTCCTTGAATCCCCTGTTTTATTCATTACCAAGGATGTCTTAAGTTTCGAAAACTACCTTGTTTGCTATACAGTGTGTGAAAATATGTAATTTTTACTACTATTAGGATGTTCCACTTATTAATGAAGATGCAAACTTCCTGTTTATAGTTGTTTTTCAATTATTAATTTAATAGAATTAGTGTTTTTAATTTAGTTGAAATTATGTTAGGTTGGATTTTATGTGCTAAAGTTTCGCACCTAATAAAAATAAGTCAAATGATAAAACTGAAATATGTCAAGGAGTGCTGAGCACCACTTAGAAAGTTTCAATGGATACTTTGAAGCCCAGGCCACTGTTACAGTAGGCCACTATTTTTATTACAGTTAAATAAATGTCATAACTATTTTCAGGTTTGATTTTACGACAAGAAGGAAAACTGCAAGAATCATTGGAGATTTTTCAAACTTGTTCTGTTCTCAGTCCGGTCAACTTGGAGAATGTGAAACAAGTTGCACGTTCACTGTTAGTTGACTTAAAGCGTTTCGTTTCTAACAGTTTCTTTGTATAAAGTGCTTTTTTCGTCTAAACAGCTTTCTACTCGGTAAAATTCAAGCGTCGTCCGAAGTGTATGAAGAAGCAACTAAAATAGATTCCAACTCGTGGGTAAGTTTTAGTCAGACGCGAGATCATGCTTTTTATTTTTGGTGTTTTTTTAATTTAAAGGACATTTGGCAAAATCTTGGAGAATGTTATCAAGTTCTTGGAAATTTCGAAAAGGTTTGTGTTGGTTAAAAAAACATTTAACAAACGTTTAACATACAAATCTTTGAGATCAAGGGAACCGAAATAATTATATTAATCAAGTTAAACTATTTTTTTAAAAAAATCATTATTAAATTGTATTATGAGCCAGAATTAATTTTATTTACAAATGTATTGCAACACTTACTATCTGGTATGTTTGAAATGTAATTATGTGAACATTTGCACAGTAATTAATCTCTAAATGAGCAATTCACATAGACATAGTTTTAACCAAATTTGAAGTTTTCTGAAAATGTTGTGTATTTCATGATTGTTTTTACATGATTTTCCAATTTAAACTTATTTTCGTTTTAAATCAGGCCAGAGATTGTCTCAATCATGCACTTCAAGTAAACAAGCGAGAAGATACATATCTTCTTCTGGGATACATTTCTAAGGCTCAAAAGGAATACAACAATGCCATCGACATTTACACGAAGGCATTGAAGTTAGTCCACTTTTTTTCCGGGTGCATTAAAACACTGAATGCTGTTCAAAGATTTCATTTTTTAAGTCAAGTCAAAAATCTATATAATTACCAAGGGCCTTAATTTAAGTGATAAAGATCTTGTTGATTTTGTTTTTTAAGTAACTTCCCTGAGAGTGCGAGCATTCATGCAGAACTGGGACTTTTGTATCTCACTATTGGATCTCAACGTAGAGCCTTCGAGCATATCGGAACGGCTCTTGCTTTCGATTCATCACATTTTAAAGCTCTGATGACAGCTGGAACTATTCTACAAAGTAACGGTGATCACGATGTTGCTCTTTCAAAATACAAACCGATTGTTAATGCAGCGCCAGACACAGCACCTCTTTGGAACAACATCGGAATGTGTTTCTTTGGGAGAAAAAAATACGTGGCCGTGAGTATTATATTTGTATACTATGTTGCAATAAAACTGATTTGGTTGTATACGTGGCCACAGCCACAATGTTTAATTTGCTACAACTATCATTATCCTTTTCTAAAATGTTTATGGTGCATGGGTGTAATCACAATGTAAATGTTACTATCTAAATCCAGGTGGGTTATAACTTCCATTTAGTTATGGGCAAATTATACTGATTATAAACTAAAATTAAAAAAACAGCTTCAAGCCAATGAAGACTTTTTCAAGGATTTTTCGTTCTTTCCCTTGCTTTGTTTGTTTTTATTCTTCAGTTTCCTTTACTTCCTCCTCGTCCAGTTTTTCTATATCATTCAGACTGTACACTCTTTTTCAATTTTATGATATAATAATAAATTTATTAATGTAACACTACCTCATTCGTACGGCCCTCTGAAAGACTTCGAATTGCTATTTGAATGTGTCTTATTTGAGTGTTGATACCCGAGTCTTTTGCTCTATTGGCAGCTGTGTTGCTACTCTAGTACCAAGGACACTAGGGTCGGTCGGTACCTCAGGAGTCCAGGGGTAGAGAAGTGAAGCTGGTGAAAAACCTTACGGATGGTCGATGTCCAATATCATTCATCATATTCGCACTGGTCTAGTGGCGGCTGTAAACTAAAGTGCCATGCCCCAAAAATAAACAAGAGTCTAAACATGGATGTGCAATATAAGTTGCACGTTCTATATTCAATTCAGTCAAGTAGACCTGCAATCAGGTCAAAAGCCATGTGGCAGGGGGAACACTTCCCAATCACAAGTGGTTGTCACTGAGACGTGACATAGACATCATCATCAAATTGAACTCGTATTAAAACATAACTATGTGATGGAAGAATATTCCATAGTTTAAATACATTTGGAAAGAAAGACCACAAATATGCGTCAGTTTTAGCTCCTATTTTTCTAATAGCCCTTGAATGGCCATTTCTACATATATGGTGGGAGTTTCTAATAAGAATTCCATTTAACAATGATCTGTTGTCCGGAACTAGCAAGCGTTACAGAAGGACAAGACTTTGTTCAGCTCTATGGTTTGCTAGTGATTCCCACTGAAGCTCATCTAGCATGAGGGTCCCACTGTCAGAGTACATGTATTTACCTAAAACGAATCTTGCAGCCCTACACTGAACCTTTTTTATTTCATATATTAGGTTAGCTCGATAAGGATTCGGAAATACGAAGTGAAACAAATCTCAGCTCAATCCACAGTCATCCAGTATTTATATAAAATATAACAATAGAGCATATATGATGTGTACAACAAGGGCTCCAGGTGTGTCCAAAACGTTTTGGCAACATCAGGACCTACGTAACAATATACAATATTCAATGATTGACTATTAAATAACTTAAATGACTAAATTCGCATATGTTCCGCTTTTCAGGGTGTTTCTTAGTCTGCATGACCGATTCATCCGGGATATGTCCTGTTTGAATCGACAATACAGGCCTCTTGACCATCCTCTTATCCTGGTGGGCAGGTTGGTGTCGTCTTGACGACCTCCCGACCACCCCCAAGCATAAGGAGAGACACCTGCCTATTAAATTTCCTTATACAGCGTGGGAATAAATGCGAATGTCAATAATATCATGAATTTACACATTCATTGAGTATTTGAATTGGTTCCATATAGATTTCAATTAATTAATTATATGGTGTATTGCTAAATGAATATGTTTATGAAGTAACATTTGTTGTAAGGAATGCATCAATTAATTGTAACGTTCCCGTTTTCGCTCTATTGGCATCTGTGTTGTCACTAGAACACCAGGGACAGAAGGGTAGGTACTGGTAGAAAATGGCAGTGTCGAACTAGACTTATATTTATATATATATATATATATATATATATATATATATATATATATATATATATATGTATTTATATATATATATATATGTATTTATATTTATATATATGTATTTATATAATATATATATATATATATATATATATATTTATATATATATTTATATATATATTTATATATTTATATAATATATATATATATATATATATATATATATATATATATATATATATATATATATATATATATATATATATATATATTTATATATATATATATATATATTTATATATATATATATATATTTATATTTTATATTTATATATATATATTTATATTTATATTTATATATAAAATATATATATATATATATATATATATATATATATATATATATATATATATAATATATATATATTAGGGTGGTCCTTATTTTTTAAGTTTTTAAAAGTCTTTGTCTGGCCCTCCGATGTTGTTCTATTATGTATAAAATTATGTTGTGCAAAGTGATATTACAGTCAAGCAATATTTAGGGGTAGCTCAATGAATATGAAATTCTTTATTTTTTATGATTTTTCTCTATTATTGCAGGTAAAGTGAAAAATTAATAGTTATGGCTACTGCAACCAGAAAAACCAATACTTTATGGCTTATTGGGCCAAAAGAGACCTCTATCAAGGGATCAAAGTTACCCTCTAATAAACAAGTGCTCAGTGTATTTTTTATCACCACCGAACCTTAAAAAAGACAATCCGTGAAAGTTCCTGTAGTGCTGTAAAAGAAGCTGCAGTATTTTTGGAAAAAGCCTGGATTCCCATAAGACATGAACAGGATTGTGTTAAGAAGACAGAACAGCTTCATGAGAAGTGGGTCAAACTGAAAAAAAATTGTAATAGGAAAAGTGCTGTTCAGCAAAGTCATGAGAGTCAGTTTAAAGATGACCTCGATAATTTATTTGACATTGCTAATAAGGATGCCCTCACAATGATTACTATTCTAGAAGACAAGTATTTTCTACTTGCACAGAGAGAAAAAGGTCGGCTTCCTGTGATTGTTTCAGGTTTTAGGTGTTAACCAGCTTCTAGGTGTGCCTAAGTTGCAGGCAGGCACTGGGGGTGTCAGGCAACTGCTGTTGCAGATTTCCTTAAAGAATGGGATGTTGTCGATCAAGTGAAAGCTATGTGCTTCGATACCACATTTAGCAACACAGGTCACAGAAATGGAACTTGTATTCTGTTAGAGCAGAAATTGCAGAAGGATCTTCTGTACTTTTCATGTCGTCACCATATCTTAGAACTTGTTCTTGCTAGTGCATTTAATGAAGCCATGGGTTGTACCTTTTCTGGCCCTGATGTAACCATATTCAAGCGATTCACACAATTCTGGGTTAAAATAGATCAGTCATCTTACATGTCTTTAGACAGCAGTGAAACTGTACAGCTTGTGATGAAAGATGAAAAAGACAATGTCATTGAATTCTGTACTAACCAGCTTCAACAAACTGACACTAAAATCAGAGATAATTACAGAGAATGTTTAGAATTAGCTATTATCTTTCTGGGAGGTACACCACCACGAGGTGTGCGATTTTTAGCCCCTGGGGCTGTACATCATGCAAGATGTATGTCCAAAGCAATATACTCACTAAAAATGTGGCTGTTTCGTAACCAGTTTACTCTCACTGCAAGAGAAAAAAAAGGACTATGCAACATATGTGTCTTTCTTGTTTATGTCTACATCAAGGCTTGGTTCACTGCCCCACTTCCCATTACTGCAGCTTTCAATGATCAACAGCTTCTGCAAAAGCTTAGAGATTATAAAAAAATCAATCCTTCAATATCCAATGTTACTTGCAAGAAATTTGAGGGACATTTTTGGTACTTAAGTGAGGAACTAGTTGGATTGGCATTTTTTGATGACAGTGTGCCAATCAAATCAAAACAGGCAATGCTAAAATATCTTTATGAAAAGGAAGGTGCAGATCAGCCTCTGAAGAGAATCCAAAAATGCCAGTGGCTCCGTTAATATGAGAATAGAAGACTTTGTATCGAAGAACTCAATGCACTTATTTGACCATCTTGGCATTTCCAAAAGGTTCTTAGAACATGATCCAAAGATATGGCATCTGCGAGAAGACTACAAGCAAGCTAAGGATATCATAAAACATTTACAAGTTGTGAATGACAATGCTGAAAGAGGTGTGGCATTGATGAAAGAGTACAATCCAATATTAACAAAAAATGAAGATCAGAAACAGTATTTGCTTCAAGTTGTGAAAGAACATTCTAGTCGTTATCCAGATTGCAAAAAGACTACATTAGCTACTTTGTAGTCATTACATGTTTGGTCCAATGTTAATAAAATGTGCATAAATTACATTGTTGTGTTTTAATTGTAACTTATGTATACAAAATAGTTCATTCTAATTATTTCAATATTAGTGACACTAGATAAACAATGGTATATACAGTTTAGGAGAATACATAATGATTACGCGATTACGAAAACTTTGAATTCATTGAGCTACCTCTAAATATCAATTAAAATTTATAAACTTTTATGTAGACTATTTTTTTGGTTGGGAGAACAATTCTGGGGGGTCAGAACATGAAATATTTGCATTTAAAAATTACCATATATATATATATATATATATATATATATATATATATATATATATATATATATGTATATGTATATAGATTAAATCTCTTTGTGTTGGGTCTTTCTGGGTCTTTGTGCACCCGTCCCTCTGTTTTCTAGAAAACTAAAATTTCTGGCATGTTACCCTTCCATTACTCTTTAATTTTGTATCCTCATGCTGATTTATTTTCTCTAGAACTAACCACAGTTAATTTCCCTTAGTGTATTTATTATTCTGTCCTTTCCCTTGGTCAGTATTACCTTTTCCTTTTGTGTGGGTTTTCTCTAAAAAAGACAAAAAAATGGCCAAACTAATAATATCCAAATTTGATCTTACTTTTTCCTGGAGTTCCTTCAGGAGTGATCTTCTGTATAATTTCCTCTTCCTTTTGCTTCAGTTTTTCTCATTTGGACTTTATACACTCCACAGCACTATGATTTACCGCACTTTTTTCCACCAGCACTTGATCACGTAAATACTCTTTACACTAGACCAAATGTTTTCTTCCGTTAACTGTGTAACGACCCCACTGGTCGGTCACAATACCACCGGACAAATTAACTAAACTTACCCGGCACCAAACTCCGATTACGGGGAAGGGATCGCACCCGTAGCAGCCTCTCATGGTTAAACCCTGGGCGGTGCCGACTCCCACGGAGTCTCCCGACGGACACGATGAAGAACATTGCCATGATGAGAATATTGCAGTGGACACGACACGAGCACCGGCCGAGACAAGACGGATAGGAAGGTGAATCTCCCACTTGGAAATCCCACCCTCCTTGTGGTACTCCCCAGAAACTGGACACGACACAGTATATTAAATAAAAGATAATTTAATAAACTCACAGGTAATAATGCAGTGATGATATATAAAGAATTGGCTGGTCTCACTGACAAGCCTAGAAAACAATATCAAAACCAGACCTAATGGCCAAATCAGGCCCAAACAAAAGCGATGATATTGTAGGCCTCCTTGGCCTCCACCATTGAGGTCTCCATGTCTTTTGCCTCCAACACACTGCCCAGATTAAATGGCTGACTAGACCATTTAATACCTACAGGCAGCTCCGCCTGGAGGGGAGGTCGCTTCTGACCTGTCACCCATTGACTCCAATGGTGAGAGGTCTGCTTTCACCAATATGGCGTCCGTCCCAGCAGCCTACTGTAAGCTGCCAGGCAAATCACCATAGAGAGTTCTTCTCAGTCAAAAATTTGACTGAGCAGACATCTTTATTTTTGCCTAATTTTCCACTTTAATTTTTTAGAGCTCTCTAAATACAACTTTAGGACTCCACTATCAAAAACTCGCTTATTCTCGAGAACTCAAATTCTCCCTTCAATTTCGAGACGCCCTTCTTTCCTCCAATTTTGAGAATGTCCAAAATTTGACATGGCTACCACTTATATTACCTTTGGTTTCCGGTGGTCTTTTTCCTGTTTTTGTAATTTTGTTTTTTAGTGTTTTTCTATCTTTTTCCTGGCGTGTCAAGCCTTTTCGTTGATCGTATCGTACCTATTTTTTGACGTGAAGTTCCGTTTTAACTACCTTGTTGAACTTTTTATCGTTGCCCTGTTTTGTTTTCATTCTTTTTTTTGTGCCTTAGCCTTTTTCAGCTTTTTTTGGCTTAATTATAGTTTTTTGTTAACTTTACTTTATTTACATAATATTATGTACCATTGGCCTTTACCTGGTTTACCTATTGGGTTTTTTTTTGAAAATTTTATTTTATTAATAATGAATAATAACGATTGAATTATTAATAATAATTTAACTCTAACTCTTTCTTTGTTTTTCTCTTTTTACTTCCTTTTTGGCCAAAACTTTCCGTTTACCTATACCAGGTGCATAAAAATGTTTTATCAAAAACAGGATGTGATTTATGAATGAATTTTGTTTGGTTATTTCCTTCTTTTGCTACTAATTTCTACTAATTTAATGTTTATCCTCATCATCTTAATTAGAATATGTTAGGTGTATGTGGTGTGAGCTTTTGACATCAACCATTTTATTTTACAAACCTTTAGATGATATCTTCTATACCTCGACTCTTCTCTGAACTGTGCGGTGCCCGCACGAAGAAGATTCGAGCTGCAGAGAGAGTTGGATGGAGACAGATTGTGGTCACTTCTCTGCATGGGGGTGAAATCTATGCAGCAGAGTGGCGGCCACCTCTCTCTTCCGGTCGATGCTGATATACATCTCCTTTCGGTACACCGACAAGAGAAGATGTTGTAGCTGCTAAGGAATCGTATACCTCCTGCCTTATGGAGTCTCCGGCCTCTGAAGAGAAGTCGGTTACATTAACAGAAGGACCACGCTGTTTCTTATTATAACTCTTTATTCATCACTTGTAAGAAACACAGAATACAAGGATGAATATATTAATACTAACGGTGCGTCCTCAGGCCCATGATTCGGATTAAGATCACGTAATACAGGCAAAGGACAAGAACTAACTACAAAGAGGAGCACGGTCCTTTTATACCTTGGACCTGTGTACACCTGCGAGGTGTAACCAGGTCCAAGTGACCATGGTCCTATGTGTATCAATCTGCCGCTTGGGTATTAGTCAGAAGGAGGGAAAGGGATGAGCAAGAGTTGTTTATCCCCCGGGCTATGGTTTTGGCGGGATCACGATTTACAGGGTGTTACATACCCTCCAACTTTGCTTGGAGTACGTCCTCGTACTCCAGCCAAGGGTGGAAGGTTTTCAAGTTACGCAGCGGGGAGACATGGGTGGATGAGGACTAACCGTGTACAGAGGTAGTTACGGAGAGGCACTGGCACCGAAGTTTCAGTGCACCTTAAAAGTGAAAAAGGCTGAAAACATAAAAAGAGGCAAATACAATTAATACTCGCAGAGTGGTGAGAGTCATTATTGAAATTTAAAAGAAATACTTGTTTTTATAAGAAAGCAGTTACAACGTATTTTATTTTTTTGTAATTTTTCGGTAATGCCACCCGAATGGGTGGCATCCACATTTGTACATGTGGCGCACAGCTATCCTTGCTGCGAAGGGTGGGGAGGATCCTGAGTCCATGAACCGTAGGGGTAGCAATCCCACCGGAACTGGCCTCATCGGTAGCTGGATGCGGCAGACAGCCATTGACCCTGGTCGTCAGGTAGTTCCCGGTGAAAGATGTTGAAGATGTCCCGATCTCCGATGATCCTGCGGGAGGACCGCTTATTGTAGAGTGTAGCCCAAGCGGCGTTCCACAAGACGGCGATCCGGTAACGGGGATCTGGTTCCGGGATGTAGCGGCGACTGGTGCGGAACGTCTGTCCGGCTGGTGATCCAAAGATGGAGTTGACGAAAGCCCCGAAAAGGGCCTCCGTGGTTCCATCGATGACATCTCCGGCAAAACTGATGGTCTCAACAATCCACCTCCTAGGGAAGACGATGGTGATGAGGACACTTGTTAGGCGAGAGTCCCACGACATATCGCTCCCGGAGAGGGAGGTTCCGACGAGGGAACCCTTCCTCCAAAGAAAAGTGGCCTACGTAGAGGGTGTTGGCAGAACGCACTTCGCGCTGCCAAGTGACCCACCAATTGTTGAGCAGCCTCTCGCCGGAGGTGGCTGCACGGAACGGTCGATCCAGCGGTAACCGTACCAGAGTAGCCCCGGCAGGGAGTACAGTGGGCAGTGTGGCTGGTCGGGCTGGTGTTGGAGCCGCAGGTTCCAGAGAAACCGATGTGCCTGCGATAGGCCTGGCATGGCACAAGGCAGACCGGGCCATATCCTGGGCCTGCTGATGGAGTCGCTTCGACGCTGATTTTCTACTCAATGCCTCCAGTGGCTTGGCACTTCCTGGTGGACGGCCCAGCGCTTCCATTGGGTCACCTTTCTCTTGCATGACACCCTGCAGAAGGTCTGTGATGGCCTGCTTTTTCAAGAAGGCGGCACGCTCGGCGGAAGGTGGAGGCATCAAAGGTGTGGGCGCAGGTTTTTGAGGAGGGCGGCCTGGAGGTGGCGGAGGAGGAGAGCGATACGGGACCCGATTAGGTGGGTCCCGAGTCTCGTAGCGACAGTCACGGCCTAGTTGGACGCGGGGATCCTGTAGATCTTGCCTGGCCCTTGGGTCGAAGTCTTCACGCAGTGGAGGGCCGCGTCCAGAGGGACCATATTGTCCCTGCTTATTTCTTCCGTCGGGTCGGCGTCGGGGCGAAGGTTGGGAACCACGAGGCGAAGAGCGATGTTGCTGTGGCCGTTGAAGAGTCTCGAGAAGAGTGGTGGCCCCTGTAGGCCTGTTGAGGCTCTTTGGGGGGAGCCCCAGTGGGAACCTGAACATTAACAGGTCGGGGAACCACCACTACTGATGCTAATGTCGGGGTTGGTGCGGCGATCTCCTTGCGTGGAGGCGTGGCACATCGGGAAGTTGGTGGTGACGATAGTGGTGTATGAGGAGGAGGTGGCGGAGTGATCGACGGCACTGGTGAATGGTGTTGGAAAGGCTCCAGTGGCGTCACAGATGGGGAAGGAGATGTAGAGGCTAGTTGACAGGGTCGCTGGAGAGTTCAAGGGTGGCGGTGATAGCGTGGCCGATGACGGAGCTTGGGCGGCCTCTTGGAGTCGGGCCTCGATTAGTAGTAGCTCCTCCTTCGGGAGTTGCGCCGTACAAGGCAGACCGAGCTCGGCGAGGCGGATGCAAACTGCACGGAGGTACGCCAAGTTGTCCTCCCCTTTCATCTTGTCTTTTGCTTCCTGGCGAAGAACAGCCTCCCTTTGTAGCTCCAACTGGAGGTCTTCGAGAGGGGAAGGCACAGATCCGCCTCCCCCATGCTTCCCTCTAGCTGCTGCTCCACCTGGGATGGGTTGGCCAGGCGCGATGCTATCGCGGAATGCCTGGTCAACCCCCCATGCCATTGTGTTAATGTCAATGCTGTCTTCCGCTCCTTCCAGTAGTGTTTTGATGTAATGTCAAAGGGGACGATGCTGCTTGGAGCAGCAGGTTTCTCTTCGCGTCCGACATTTGCAGGTCGCTTGAAGCTTGCTTTTAGGCGCTTCTCCCCACGTCGGTGAAAATTCTCCGGTTCGGAGGAGGTGCGGCACCTAGCTATTATGTTTGGCGACTCTTCTGGTTGTGGGCGCACTGGCGGTGCCCGCCTTTCGTAGCTGGCAGGTAGATTGAGAGAGGGGTCCAGCGGTCCCCGCCGTTCCACTCTCCGTCTCATCTTCACTAGAAGAGGCAGACATCATTCTGCCTCCTCCATGAGCATCTACCTGGCATGTTTCAAAGAGTTTGAAAGTTGTTACTTTTTCGAAAGTTCTCGCTTCTGGTGTTCACTTCCAAATAATAACAGAAATCGGTCCCCGATCACTCTGTTATTATTTCAAGAAGTCCAAAAAGGTCTGAAGGTTTGATGCACTGCACGTGAGTTCAAAGGCTTGAAGGTGGCACTCAAGCTTTTGATGAACAACGAAAACTGAAGAAGTCCAAAATTAAAATTTGGAACTTGGCACAAGAATAACTGGAAGACTTGAAGATTGAAGGGGAATATAATTGAGATGCAAGGAAGCACTCGTTGCTTCCTTGAAAAGAGAATTGACCAGGTTTGGTCACTTGTATATATTTTTATTTAATTTTAAAAGTTAGAAGGGCCGGCCCCTTTTAGAATAAGACACCTTACTCTAATTGGTTTCTTCACGACTATTTATTGGGGGTGGGGGTTGTCTCATCGATATTAGATGTGAGAGGTGTTGATCTAATTCTTATCGGAGGCAGGTCCTGTTTATTATTTTTGGATAAACAAAAGGACTAAGGAATCTTGTGGGAGAAGGGCCGTTATTTTATTTCACACCGAGGTGTGAAGTTGCCCATTAACTTTCTCCCCTTCCTTTCCTTAATGTCTTTTGAAAAGGCAATGTAGATTGGTCAGCAAGGTTACTAATGTACCTTGCTGTTTGTTATTGTTTCTTGGGGTGGTGAGAAAGGAGTTGGTGTCCCAGAAATTCGATTTTAATTGAGAGGGTGACAGGTTCTTCAATTTTATTAATTAATTGAAGGTGTCCGCTTTCACAAAATCTTCAAAACTTTTTTTTTTCTTTTATCCGTTTATGGCCCGTGGTTTTTCGTTGTTTTTTTTTTCTTAGAAGTCTCAGTGTATCGATCTGGCCCCCAGAGCAATTGTCTCTTTGAAGTTCTTCTGTCTTTCTACTGTCAACAGCATGGTCAATGACGTCCACCCATAATAAGGGGGAGCACGGTGTTTTCTTTTGCTGACCCTTTTTATGGCTTTTGATTTTCTTATTTTTTTCTGAACGTCCTTGACCGGCCTTCGGCGTTTATCTCAGGTGTACCACGTGGTTGACAGTTGTTTGTGAAGGCCACGTGGTTCCGGTAAAGTTATTGCAATGTTTGAAATGGTTGCCAATATGTAAATATTGGCGGCCATGTTGAAAAGTTTAGAATTCTTCCAAAAATTAAAGTTGTGTGAATTTTGTAGAGTTTTAGGTGTTATTTGAGTGTTTAGAGGGGTTGTTGATGCTGTGGAGTTGTTTATTCATTGGGGGGTTCCTTTTACCCCCTTCCCCATCTCTTGACAACTGTCCTCAGTTCTCTCAAATTCCTCTTGCTCTTCTATTGTTGTTATGTGATTTGTAGTGTTTATTTCCATAGTCATGGAATAAACACTAATGAATTATTATCTTATTTTCGTCGCGTTTGGTTTCCTGACAGCGTGGGTGGCCGTTGCTATTGTCACTTACGGGGTGGAGTTTCGAGGTTCCCCCAGAGGGACTGGCAGATTTTCCAGGGGCCCCTAAGGAAGTCTCTCCCAGAGCCCATCCGATGTGTGCTTCAAGGCATTTTTGTCGGAGTGTGGACTCGAAGAGGTCGTCCTCCACGTATACTTTGTTTGTTGTCATGGACACGGCTAAGTGCAGAGCCCGGCCTAGATCTCGGCCTAAGATGGCTTCGTGCCGGCCGGTTATTACCAATAAGTGCCCTCGCACAGCGTGGGGACCTAGCTGGACCGTTGCGGCGAGTCGTCCCACCACGGTGATCTTTTGGCCTCCCACACCCTGAATGTTGGGTGGGATTATCACAGGTTCGATTTTGAACTTGTGTTCCTGTGCGAGTTCGGCTGTGATGACGCTACCCGTAGCTCCGGTGTCCGCGAGCATTCGTATAACTTTCCCGTTGATCATGACGGCGATGTGTGGGTTCTTGTCGCTGGCATCGTAGTCTCCAACTTCCTGGTGAGCAGCTGTCTACCAGCTGTTCATACACAGTCCTCATTAGTTTTCGGCAGCAGGAGTGTCCCTCCGTCGGCGTTTGGGTTCCGGGAGCCATGACGGCTACCGTCTTATTTTCACGGCACCCAATCTCCTTGGTGGATTGTTCAAGGACGTCAAGCGTGTCCTGCCAAAAACGATCAGCTCGTCTGGGGTTCATTTATGTGCAGGAGCCCGGTCAAGCACCTTGACTGGTATGTCCTCGGAGTCGTCTGAACTGTCATCGTCGGGTTTATCAGGAGGAGGTGCTCCGGCAGCTGAGTCTGCGGCTGGAAGAGGAATCCGGCGGATTTGTCCCGCCACTCGTATCAAGGCAAACAACGCCGTTCTCAGTGATGTCTGTTTCAGGCACCTCTTCTTTGGTGTCATAGTCGGTAACCGGCTCCCCAAACTGCTTGATTGCGACCTTCTTCGGTTGTCGACACTCACGGAGGAAATGCCCCAACTTCCCACAATTATAGCACGTTGACTTGCTCTTGTCGAACATGCGAGTGGTGTCTGGTTGTGGATCCGTTGCAGAGTGTCGGTTAGAATTGTGGCAGCAGTCTGACTAGGCTTCTTAGCGTGCCTAGACCAGTGTGTTTTGTCTTTAGGGCTGGCGGCTGCCGCCGGCTCCTGGTCGGTCTTCGATGCTCCTTTACCCGACTGTGAATCAGCTGCGGGTTTTGGTTCTGTCGGCTATTTATTCAAGGACAGCAGGACCACCTCCATATTGAGGACGGCATTTGCAAAGTTCTTGAACAACGTCGTAGATGCGTGGTGCGCGGCGTTCTGGATGGTGGGATGTAGAGCGCGGTGCAACTGACTTATACGCAGCTGATCGTTAAGTTGTGGGTAAACTCGGTCGCCGAGTATTATGAACTTCCAGATGAAAGCTTGTGTACTCTCGCCTTCTTTCTGGAGCATCTCTGTATACTGTTTCTCCAAGATGGCTAGCTCGTTCGGTTTTCCGAAGGTATCCACCATCTGTACTCTCAGGGCTGGCCAAGGAATGTCCTGAAGCTCGTACCTCAGCTTGCTCAACCACGTGTGGGCGGCCCCAGTGAAACACCCCGTGATGTATTCCTTCTTATGGTGGGCTTTCCAGCCATACAGGTGGGCCACTTCCTCGGATTCTTCCAGGAAGGGACGGAAACTTGTCAATCCGTCAAACTTTTGGACTGAGTCGGCGGGGTGGCGACCGCTATATTTCTTATTGAAGGCTTCCACGGAGTTTTCTCTGGGGGCTGGGCGATAGATGCCATCCTGGACGTGTGACATTCCAGCGGGCATCAGACCTACCCTTTGCGGTGGAAAACGTGGCGCGTAGACTGAAGTGCCTTGTGTCGCTCCTTGGTGAGGCTGTTGTTTCGGGGGTGCCGAGTATCGACCACTATGTGCAACCCGGACAAGCGAGTGAGGAGAATCAGCACGTGTCATAATCGGTATTTCCGCACGCTCATCTCTGTGACGCGGATTATCTGACTGCTCTTGGTGTGGCCAGTCAGGGTTACGCGGTAGATGACGTGTGTGCGGTGTGTAGTGTTGTCGTAACGATCGTGACGCTCTGTAGCCGACATAGGGAGCTGAAGAGGCGTCTTGAGTCGTCGTCGCGACGTCGGTATGTACGTGTTGGCCGCCGTGGTGTAGTCAGTCGATTCGGCATGAATCGGTCGTCTATGAGCTGGGACATGCGAGTCGATAGTGCAGCAACCTGTTGTGATAGGTGGTCAAACTCGGCCCCAGTCGGCCGCGGCGGTGGTGTCGCATCAGTAGTTATGGGTGCATCCAACAGATCCTCGTGAGAACCAAGGTGATCAGACAAGGACTCGGTAGGGTCGTGTGAAGCAGCCATGATTAGTGATGTGGCTTGTGTAATGTGGATGTGCGGTGATGAACGAGTCCGACGAAGTCCGGTGTGTGCAGCTCCGAGGGTTCTCGAGTACACTCTGAGCTATATTTTCGGGTTCCAGTATGATGGCACTTGTTCAGTTCGTGAAGTTGTAGGTCGGTGATGTCACTGTGCGCCTGTAATTAAGTGCTTGTTGGTAACCGACACTATTGTACCCGTATACACTGAGTAACGATAGTTTACCTACGCTTGTGACATGTATAACGAAGTGGCCATTCACTCCGTTAGTGTGGTGATGGTTGTATCGTATTGGTTGTGTCCTCAGTTGGGCGTGTGGCGATTTTTGGTTCCCAACTGATGTAGTGTCGTGAGTTGTTTATTGAGTGTCAGATTTTAGAAGGATCTCTCTCAACACGTGGTATTTGGCGACCACGTGGAGGTTATGAGAATTCCAAAAGTCTCAATAAAGAAACAGCAGATGTACAATGCAATCTCGAGCGTTGTGCACCACCCATTGCAGTTGCCTAAAGAAAAGGCAAGCAATTCGAAGAGTAAAGCTAGAGCACGGTGCCCGCACTTTTAGTTTTACTTGAAAACAAGAATTAAGAATGTGTGTGTAGAGAACACACAAAGGAACGAAAGTTCAAGATGGCTGAACTTTCTAAAGAAGAACAAACAAAGGAAAAGTTCAAGATGGCTGAACTTTTCACAGAAGCAAGAAAAGAAAGCTGATTTACTTAAAAGTATAAAACTTAGGTGCGGCTACCGCACGTCAAAAGTTTTAATTTAGATTTATTAGAAAAAAGTAAATCAGTGCAGAAATGGAAGTGTGTTCAACAAGCTAAGTGCTTGGTGAACCAGAAGAAATGTTCAGACTGTTGAAATTTTGTGTCTTCATTGCTGGATGGCTCTGGATAGAAAGACAGAGTCAGTGCCCAGTGAGGGACTATGTTGAGTAGAATGAAGAGGTCCGTAGGTGGCGCTGGTGTGGCCACTTCCGGTACAGTTTATTGCAATGTCCAAAAATTGATGACTTGAAGAATTCCTCTTGGGCACGTTTTTATGGTGGCCAGGAGGAAGAACACGAAAAGAGAGAAAATTCACGGAAAAAGAGAAGTTTTCTCTAACAAGAGTAACTCCACCAGGGGGCGCGTGAGTGCAACTCTCTGGAAGAGAAGAGAGAGGAAGAGAACACAAAAAGATGAGAAAGTTACAACAATGTTCTCCCATGGTGTTGGCGCTTTTTGAAGAGTGTCCGGTCGATCCTAGATGGCGGCCGGGCTTCAATGCTGTCCAATGGAGAAAGTTCGTATGAGGCTGCATTGAGGTGATGATGATGAAGAAATTGAAGAACATGACTTGGGACATAGAGGGTCCCAAGGGAAACAAAATGTGAAAACAAGGAACAAAGAGAAGGGGACAAGAAAGTCCCACGTGGCTAGATAAAAGTGTGTAAGCTCGTAAGCCCCTAACAATGATACCGAGTTAGGACGAAAACTTGCTTGAAAATTAAAGATGAAGAATGAAGATAATAGGGACTTTTAAAAGACACACACGTCCTTTAAAAGGCCTATTAATAGGTGGAAAGATAAGTAGCTGAGATTTATTTGCTCACCTCACAATGATACGGAGTTTCGGCTGAGCAAACTCCTCTCGGAGAGTAAAAAGAATTTGTTTAAAGTGTTGCCCACACACCAATCAATGATACGGAGGAGGGTGGAGTGGGCTTCACTCTGAAAATTAACGAAGAGTGAAGGCAACAGTGGGTGATGATAATGGAAACATAGAACACAAACACGAACAAGGACGGAAACACGTGTGTCACAACAATTGTCCCCTCAGTTCCCGAGTGCTGAGTGGTTGGCAGACAAAAGTTCTTCCCCACGTGTCTCTAAGACAAAGGACAAATCGTGCGGTCGACTAGTGATGTGTGTTTGTTCACTGAGTCTCTCTCAACACACGATTCAACATAAAACACAGAACCACACGGTCGACCAGTGATGTGTGTATTCACTGAGTCTCTCTCAACACACGATTCAACATAAAACACAGAACCACACGGTCGACCATTGAGGCTATCTCCGGTCTCTCAACACGCGGTTCTACAAAAAAACGGCGCCACACGGTTGGCTTTGACGTGATCGAGGGCCTCCATACGTGGTTCCACACAAAAAGGCGCCACGCGGTTGACTTTGACGTGATCGAGGGTCTCCATACGTGGTTCCACGAAGGACGGACGAAGCCTCGTGAGGCACACTCACGAGACTTAGGACAAAGGACGGCTTCTGTTGATAGGTCGGAGAAGGCAAATGGATCTATACCCCGCACCTCCACCAAATGTGAGCTTTTGACATCGACCATTTTATTTTACCAACCTTTAGATGATATCTTCTGTACCTCGACTCTTCTCTGAACCGCGCGGTGCCCGCACGGAGAAGATTCGAGCTGCAGAGAGAGTTGGATGGAGACAGATTGTGGTCACTCCTCTGCATGGGGGTGAAATCTATGCAGCAGAGTGGCGGCCATCTCTCTCTCTTCCGGTCGATGCTGATATACATCTTCTCCTTTCGGTACACCGACAAGAGAAGATGTTGTAGCTGCTAAGGAATCGTATACCTCCTGCCTTATGGAGTCTCCGGCCTCTGAAGAGAAGTTGGTTACATTAACAGAAAGACCACGCTGTTTCTTATTATAACTCTTTATTCATCACTTGTAAGAAACACAGAATACAAGGATGAATATATTAATACTAACGGTGCGTCCTCAAGCCCATGATTCGGATTAAGATCACGTAATACAGCCAAAGGACAAGAACTAACTACGAAGAGGAGCACGGTCCTTTTATACCTTGGACCTGTGTACACCTGCGAGGTGTAACCAGGTCCAAGTGACCATGGTCCTATGTGTATCAATCCGCCGCTTGGGTATGAGTCAGAAGGAGGGAGAGGGATGAGCAAGAGTTGTTTATCCCCTGTGCTATGGTTTTGGCGGGATCACGATTTACAGGGTGTTACAGTGGGTTGCTGTTTCTACACCTAACACAACTTATGTTGTGTCCTGTTTTGAAGATATCTTGAAAAAATTAAAATACTTGTTGGTATTCTTTACACAGTTGCTCAAAAATGTGAGCTCGAATTTATGACTGAAGTCGTTAACTTTGTTGTTTACAATTAATGTTTTGAAATAGTGGTTTTTATTAATTTATTTGATGTTTATTGTGATTAAAATTGCAACTCGGCTGGAAGAGTGGCACAACTAAAAAAACACTTTTTTTGGGAAAATAAGTTGAAGGTTAAACCATATTAAGTGACGATTCATGGCTGGCTTTGCTGAGCTTTTCAAGTGTGAAAACCATTTTCATTATTCAAGATTTCTGTTTATTGGCTCCCCTGCAATAGATTGATATAAATAATGCAACTTTAACTCATTTTCCAGTTGAGTATTTTCCACCTGAGGTGCGAAATATTTTACGTGTATTTATGTTAAATTTTACACCTAACATGTGCACGCTTTTTCTGTAAGCCTAAAATGGTGAGTTGTACAACTAAATCGTTGTAACGGCCCGACTTGGGTCCGCCACAACACACTGGCAAATCTGCCCTGACTCCCTTGGGGGCCGGGATCGAAGCGTGGACTGCCCTCTTGTATTGTCCATACCCTGGGTAGCGACGGTCAGAAGTCTCCCACGCCGCAAGTCGCCGGACGAAAGACCGACGAACCGACGTAGAATCCATGGTAAATCTCCGGTGGATTTTATCGTGGATGCCGACGCGAAGTACTGGCCGAAAGCCGAAACAAGACGGATACAGGACGGTGGTATGCCGGCGTAATCCCACCGGCGACCCCACCCTCCCCGCGGATACTTCCCCAGAAATAATGTACAGACACCAGTGTGTAGGTTAAAAGAATAAAGATATAATTTATTCAGCAAATTCATTTGTACTTTTATACACTTATTTAGTTTTGCCAAACAAACCTTGTATAAGTAATACAGGTTTTGTACTGTGGGATATTGATAGTATTGAAAATTAAAATGTGACAAAAATAAGTTTAAATAACCAGCTTGGTGTTTAAAATTATCAATTTATTTGTTTTATTATTAAAAATTTTGCGATTTAAATCTTGTAACAATATTTCTTGACACAATTTTTTTTTGCCATGAAGTGTATCGGTTGTTTGAAACGAGCTCAATATCTGGCACCGATGGAATGGATCATCTCATACAATTTGGGTCTTGTTCATTTGACGATGCAACAATATGCTTCTGCTTTTCACTTTCTAAGTGCTGCGATCAATCTACAGCCAACATCTGGAAAAATCTTCATGCTTTTGGCTGGTAAATATCAGAAACCAAATGCTTCTAATTAAAATTTACTTTAATGTGCTTTTTATCACTACAGTTACACTCACTTATTTATTAGATGCCGACAATGCAAAATTAGCATACGAGCAGGCCATCGAATTGGACACGTAAGTTCTAAAACTAAAGACTTGTGATTTCTAAAAAAAATAGATGTTAAACATTTTGTTTTAACGATAGTACTGATCCAACGTTTTGTTTGAATTTCGCCGTTTTTCTGTTCAATCGTGGCGAGTTTTTGCTTAGTTCTCACCAACTTGGAAACTTTGAGCGCCGTACTGCTCGTTTTGGACCAAATCCAAGCATAGGAATTGACCAGGAGGTGAAATAGACAAAGAGGGCCATTTATATTGTTGTATAAACTGATTTTATTTTCTCATAACTTTGGAACCGTAGTAGATATTTTCTTTATTTCTCTTGAATTTGAAGATATTGAAATTGTCACAGATTTACGCAGTTTAAAATACATTACCTTTTGCTAGAAGTAACTTTAAGAAACATTACAATTTTTTATAAATTACAATTACTAATTAATTTTGTCAGTAAAAAATTAAAAATATTACAATTACTCATTTTTCTCAAAACAATTTAATTACTTTTCAAGAGAGATGTTTATTACATTTGAGTAGCAACTACTGGGCCTGAAAGAAATCTTATTTGTTTACAGTTGTCTGCAAAATAATTGAAAAGAGCTCACTAGGAAATTCTTTTCTGTAGATATTATGGTAGATTGGTAGTTGATAGATAGACTTTATTTTTTCTTGTTTTTATGCAAAGTTTGCATTTTACTATGTGTGGATTTTTTCTTCCACATTTGTAAAAAACGCATATTGTGGCTAGGGCTCCCGGTGGTGAGATTGGGAATACACTGGCATTGAATGAAATTGTATAGTACAAGGTGAGGTCTCTTGGCATACCGATACCTGAAAGTCGAATTCCACTAGCACACTGCATTTTGATTAGTCTCTCCTACATTGTTAGCTCTACCATTTCGTTTAACAAAGTAATCAGGAACAACTATTTGTTTATGAATACTCATATCTTCCTTTGACAAGTTTTCGGATTTCCTCAAATTCTTTAACTTTATGGTAAAACTCTTCTGGTTGATAAATATTATGGTGAAAACACTTATTTTTCCTGTACCCTTCTGACATGTGACACAATGTGAGCCTAACGGACAATCACTGACACACTTAATTTCATTATTCATTCTGGCTAAAGTCTGTCCTATTAAAGAAGTTTTTAATTTCATTAATTTGTTGTGGTAATATGAATGAATCTAGAAATGCATGTAGTTCATTATATTCCAGGCAAGCTAGTACGTATGAAGATCCCGGTCTTCCTAATGAAATATAAGGGAAACTTCGGATACTAAATTCAAATTCATGAATCAAACACTTCCACTGATATGGAATATTTAAATCGCTGGGAGTTCTAAAGCCAATACCTGTTTATGGGCATACTGTAGCAATAGTTCCAATGGTTGGTGTTAAATACGTCTTCAATTATTCTTCGAGTTTTCATCTAAGTTCTAATAATTGACGTAGAATTTTAATTTCTCGCAATAGTACAAGTATTCTAACCAAAATTTAAATTATTCCACTTCATAAATGTGTAGGTGTGTAACAAAATGTTATGATAATCTGCTCTTAAATCAATTATTAGGTGTTTTTGGCCACCAAGGTAAATCACAAGGCAACTGGTCCATTGATCAAAGATACATTTATTTTCTTCCTTTACAAATCTTATTTCAAGTTTTGAACTGAAAAGGCACCAAGCAATTTGATGAGTTAGATTGATAGGCCCAAGCAAGTAAGCACATCTTTTACATTGTTTTATTGTTGGGAAGGTTTCCATTCAATTTTCGTTAATGACTCCACTAAAATTATCTGTAGGTCCCAGTCCCATTCCTGGCATTTGACCTCTTCCATTAGCTCTGTGGCTTGAGTTCGGTAACTGTGGATTATGAATACCCAGAGGATCTACTACGATTTCGTATGGATGATTTTCGTTGTGAGATTGGTTCACAAAATCGATAGTGTGTTGTGTAGCTTTACCGCATCCTTGCTCGACTTTTACTTCCGAGCCCCAATCTGTTCCAGACATGGAACATAGGGCCAACTTTCCTTGTTATATGCTCAAATTGTACACTTCGTTTTGTAGAAGACGGCTTCTAGGTGAAAGGTCGGTGCTATTTTTGGTCAGCGTAATAGTACCTGGTCGATGTGCATGAGGTACGGATTAGGATCCTATTTATGTGCATTTTGATATTTGTATATTTTCGCCTTTTTTGTACTTCGGACATGGTTTTCGTTTAGTATAAATAAAATTAAACAAAACATTTTATTGGCTGCTCTTATGATTTTCTGACTTGGTTAAATTTCAAAATGGTGTGTCCTCTTTTGAGGGACTATCGTGTGGGGTGCGTGTGTTTTATTGTGCGGTTGCCACATTGAATGCACTTTCCCAACCCCAATTCAAACCAACATAAAAACAAAAATGCGCTTAATCTAACATGCAACTTAATTGGCCGTATTTTTCCCCGAGAAATTCCTATGCCTAATTTTTTTTCTTTTATCTCAAGTGCACAAATTTAACAACTTTAATAACTTGAAATCCTGTCTTCTAAGTAAATTCCATTTATCTTTTAGGTCCCTTGCCCACCCTAAGATTCTACGGCCAATTATAATAAGAATTCTTTTCTTACCTGGTTCTTGCTTTACTGTTATTGTAGATTTCTTTCTATCCACTTAAATGTTCAGATGTTCCAAGAAGTTTTCCAGAAGTCTGAAATTAACCGAATTTGCCACACACTATTCACCACTTATTTTTCAATACTTATTTTCGCTTAAAACTATAACTTCTTTTACTGTCTCTTCAACTTAGATTTCAGTAGCCTGAACTCCAAATTTCGATCTGTGCATTCCAACTCCAATTCTTCCACTGACTACAATTAAAGATAGCTACTTACTTTATTACCTTTGTTTCCGTTGATCTTTTCTTGTTATTGTCAGCTTGGGTAGCTAGTGTTTCTCTATCTATTTCCTAACTTTTAAGCCTTTTTTCCAATCATATCGTACCTATTTTTGATGTCTTAATTTTTCATCTTGAAGTTTTCATCTTGTTAGTGTTATTCTGTTAAATTTGGTTCTACAGCGTTCAATAACTTAATTAAATTGTATTACTAATATTTATTAATTATTAACTAAATTATTAATAATAATTTAGTTATTATTAACTTTTTTTTTACTTTTGAAACTTTCTCATTCACCTATACATGGTGTGTAAAAATCTTATTTTTTATTACCTTCCGGAAAAGGATGCTCGATTTATGAATGAAGTTCTTAACTTCCTTGTTTACTATTTTAATCTTTTAATTTTG